>ML783260.1:63081-87315 GCA_009831015.1 Picea engelmannii | reverse complement strand
GGAGAAAAAGACAAGACGTCCTATTGGGCTAGTATCCACAAGAAAGGGGAAGTTTCCAGGAAGGTTTCATCCAAGCCATGTAAGTGAGGTGATGTGGCTAGGGGATGTCCAGACATGTGGGTGAAGTGAGAGCCAGGGATGCACGATGTTATCTGCGGGTGCCTTTGTAGAAGGCGAGTTGTACCTGTCATGGATGCAAATTTTTTCAAGCCCACTCTTGCCTTTATTCTTTTCTTTTATTTGTTTTTTCTTCTTCTTTTTTCTTTTATTCAAGGGCTAACCAGAGGACACTGCCTTGGTATGGTGACCAGAGCTGACAGTGTTACCCACAAGTACTTTCACAGAGATGAGAAGGTTGGCTCGTGATGAGACCCCCTTTCCCTTGGCCATGCAGCCAAAGGTCACTGCCCTGGCGTGGTAACCAGATGGTGGCAATGTCATACTGTTAGGTACCCATGAACCTAATAGGTTGGCTCGTGATGAGACCCCCTATCCTCTTGACTAGGTCTTGTTTGTATTTTCTGGGTCCCTCTTGTTTCTTACTGAGAGGCTTTTTATTGCCTTCTCGGGGATCCCTGGGCGAAGCATCTCGAGGTTTTATTTCTAGGATTTTATCTTTTACCAGTTGCTTTTACCTTCTGGGCCTTTAGCCCCTTCTTCCCACGAGATAAGGTGCAATCCTACAAACAGGTCAACCCAATGCCCGGACAAGAGGAATGGGACAGGTGAGCGGGAGATAAGATGAAATAGTGGTACTATGATGGGAGTGGACGATGGCTTTTCAGAAATCCCCCAATGGCAAACCCAAACCTATGGGCACAGGCTTGCTAGGATACCCTGTCAATCTCCCAAAGCATGGTCAAGTGGGCTAATGTAAGATCCAAGCGGTTGTTAGAGATAAAAGGAATTAGATGCATATATTTAAAGGTTTTAATGATCAAAAGTGACACATACCATGATACCTGGACCAATTACCTCATGAAGCAAGAACCTTGTCTAATACAAGACCAAGCCGATGGTGATGGATGTTGTTGCTGCTGACAAGATAAAGTTGATGGAAGAAGAAAGGGATGGGCCCTCCAGGGCCATGCTCAGGTCAATCCTACTCTCGGTACTCCATGTCTAGGACCTGTGGGCCTCGAGACATGATCTCCTGGTTATCCCTAAAAATCAGGGATAACATGACTTAAGTGACATATTTCACTTTTGACTTAAAACTCCTAAGTCAAAGTGAAATTAAAATCATAAAGTAAAGTACAAGGATAATAGTCTTCCCCTTTGTGCTTAGAGACTCATAAGCACATGGGGACCACTTTCCAAGGTACCCAAATCTCAACAGAATCGACAACCTTCTTGATCAGCTCACGGGGGCCAAATACTTCAGTAAGATTGATCTGAAATCTGGCTACCACCAGGTCCCAATAGAACAGACAGATGTATGGAAGACCGCCTTCAAGTCAAAAGAAGGTCTTTTTGAATGGTTGGTCATGCCCTTTGATTTGACAAATGCACCAGCAACTTTTATGAGGATTATGGACGATATCCTACGACCTTTCACCAATACTTTTGTAGTGGTGTATCTGGATGACATCCTCATCTACAGCAAGACTTGGGTGAAACACTTGCAGCATATTCAAGAGGTTATTCACACCCTACGGCAGCACAAACTATATGCAAACTTGGAAAAATGCTCCTTCGGCATGGAGAGGGTCCATTACTTAGGCTACATCGTTGATCAACATGGTGTGCATGTGTATCCAGCCAAGATCCAGGTCATCTGTGACTGGCCAGCCCCAACCACACTCACTGAACTTCGGAGCTTCTTGGGCCTCGCCAATTTCTATCGCAGGTTCGTGTTGGATTCTCTCATATCGCACGGGCCCTCAGCCAAGTAACCAGGGGTGTCGGTAAGGCAAAATTTGTGTGGGGCCTGTCCCAACAACAAGCCTTCGATAACTTGAAGAAGCGTTTGTGCTCATCCCCAATACTTTCATTACCGGACTTGCAACATCCCTTTGAGATCGAGACAGATGTTTCAGACTATGTTGTAGGCGTCGTTCTCACTCAACACGGCCACCTCGTGGCATATCATAGTGAGACACTATCAAATGTTGTCCGTAAGTACCCTGCTTACGACAAAGAAATGTACTCCATTGTGTAAGCCTGCCGCTAGTGGAGACATTACATTTTGGGGAAGGAGACAGTCATCCACACTGATCACAAGCCACTACAGTTCATGCAGACCCAAGGAAAATTGCAAAATGACCGCCATCAGAAGTGGTCCACATACTTACAACAGTTTCACCTCAACATCAAGTATAAAACAGAAAGTACCAACCAAGTTGTTGATTGCCTCAGCCGACCTCTAGTCGCGGCACTCACCACGGTGTTAGACTCTTGCGGCCACGAGACCTCCAGATGGCCCCACCTCTACAAGACAGACCCTGACTTCTCCACCACCTACTAAATGTTGGGCGCCAACTCAGTGGTCGCTAATTTCCATCTTCAAGATGGATTGTTGTGTCATCTGGGCCATCTCTGCATTCCATCAAGCAAGCGTGCGAAGCTGATTTGGGAAGCTCACTACCGTCGGGTGGAAGGACACTTTGGCGTCGAAAAGACAGTGGCAGTGTTGCAGAAACATTTCTACTGACCGAAACTTCGATAGGATGTCGACAAGTATGTCAGGTCTTGCACCGCCTGTGCTATTGCCAAATCAACCACTAAGAAACAGGGCATGTACACCCCTCTGCCTAATCCTGACAGGTCGTGGGAATCCATCTCAATGGACTACATGTCGGGCCTCCCGTCCACCAAGAGGGGAAATGACTGTGTATTTGTGGTTGTTGATCGCTTTTCCAAGATGGCGATTCTAGCCGCCTGGAAGAAGAACATCACAGCAGAAGCCACTGCCAAGCTCTTCTTTGAACGAGTATGGGTACATTTTGGGATACCACAAACCATTATCTCAGACCGTGACAGTTGATTCCTAAGCACATTCTGGTCGAGCCTCTCCTCATTGTTGGATACCAAGTTCACCAAATCCACTTCCTTCCACCCCCAGACAGATGGCCAAACTGAGCTCGTCAATCGAATGACCGTACATATCTTGCACATGTACAATTCAAAACACCCCCGCACATGGGATGAGAGTCTCCCCTATGTCCAACATAGCTACAATTGAGCCCTGCATAGCTCAACTGGCCACATCCCCTTTCAGGTGGGGTTGGGATTCCAACCATTGGACCCCATGGATGTTGCACTACCTTTGGTGACCACCTTGGCCGACTCGTCCCCTGCTACACCAGAAGTTGACAAAGCCACCCAGTTCATTGAGCGGATCCAGCACATACGCCAACATGTTCAGGATATTCTACAGAAGTTTAATGCCAAGTACAAGCAGCGCCATGATCAACATCGGGTGCCACATAAGTTTCAGGTGGGAGTCAAAGTTTGGTTTCACTTGCAGAAAGAACACCTTACAGGGCCCCATCGAAAGCTTCGCCCACTCTGTTATGGGCCATACACCATCACCAAGGTTGTGGGTGACAATGCTTTTGAGCTCAACATTCCCCCTTTCCTTGGTCTACGCCCAATCTTCAACATGGTTCTCCTTCGGCCATATTTTCTTCTTTTCAAAGGGTCATCCTGTATCGACTTCGACACATTATCTACAAATGACCCGAAAGTAGAGCGCCTTGGTAGTCGTTAGCCTCATTGGCAGTTATCGCGCATCCGACAAGGTTGAGTATCATTGGGCCTTGATTGAATGATCCTTGTCATTGTTCGACTTCAAAACATTTTTCACAGTGACAGGTTGTGCTCATACCTTAGGACCCATTGACATTATTGATGGTGTTCCTTCGCACTTGACATGTGTTTACATTATTGACATCTGATCAAGTGACTCTCTCCCTTGCGTCGACATCAACACATTTATTGTGGGGAGGAGTGTACATTTGGGTGGTAGCAGGTAGCGGATTTGGATGAGAACCCTTCTCTTTCAGTGTTTCAGTGTTTCAGTGGGAGGTGTATATTGATTTGGCTCCATGGGCCGATGGACAGGCTTTGGTATTACATGTTTTTCTTGATCAGCGTACAGGACCTTCCTTCCACACATTTACAGGGGTACATGTTGGTACATATCTTTTCAGAGCATCATTGGGACATCTTACAGAGTTGTCACAGATCAGTATTGTTTTAGAAATAGAGATTCATATGGTTCTCGACATCCCACTGGGTGATTCCATCCCCTTGAGTCGCCATTGTTAACACCTAGATTTTCACTCTTGAAAATCTTGAGGGTTAAGAGCCAACATGCATTATTTTGGCTAGCATTCTAGGATTCTCCAGGAGTTTAGTACTTGTGGTTAGCAAAGGTCGGTTTCCATTGGAGACAGGTATATGATCGGTACATGGTTATTTTGTTCAGAGGTAGAGTTAGCTTGGTTTCCCATGCATTTTGAGAGAGATGTCTACATATAGCAGGTTTTGCTACTTTTTAAGAGACAGGTTTGAGTGGGTCTCTTGACAGTTTGGAGCAGTTCTGAGCATACGGAGACGATCCTTGCATGATTCTAGGCCCGATAGCACTTTTCAGGGCGACATGCAAGAACTTTCTATTTTTGGCAGTTTGGACTCCAGGCCCTAGATTCAGATTCTGAGCACATATTATTGATCCTTGAGACATTCTAAGTCTTTTGGACCTTTTCAAGGATGATTTGGCACAGAT
Source organism: Picea engelmannii (assembly GCA_009831015.1). NCBI lineage: Eukaryota > Viridiplantae > Streptophyta > Pinopsida > Pinales > Pinaceae > Picea > Picea engelmannii. The sequence continues at coordinate 82,583 of ML783260.1, read as the reverse complement.
TTCTATTTTTAGCAGGTTGGACAGTAGGGCTCACATGTCGATTCTGATTGCGGATTCGGATTCCTTACGGAAAATCGAATCCGATGAGTATAATATCATGGACATGCAATGATTTTCTATTTTTAGTAGTGTTTTTTTTAGCAGTAGACACATGATGGTGGTCTCCTAGTCATTCTGAGCATTTGTGGAGAGTTTGGGTCAGTTTCGACAAGTTTCAAATTTTCGGGCCCGGATGACTATTTTGGAAATTTCTATTTTTGGGTCGATTTTGATTGCAAATTTGAATTCCTTGCGGAAAATCAAATCCAATGAAGTATAATATCATGGACATGTGCGGACTTTTTATTTTTAGCAGTGTCTGTTTTTAGCAGTAGACACATGATGGTGGTCTCCTAGTCATTCTGAGCATTTGTGGAGAGTTTGGGTCAGTTTCGACAAGTTTCAAATTTTTGGGACAGGATGATAATTTTTGGAATTTTTTAGTTTTAGCAATCATCGCCATCTCCAGCAGTGACAAGTGGCAAGCTTAGATTTCGACATGTGGCAAAGTATCAAGATGATGTGGCATCTACACGACATCATGGACCAAGGGCGCATTTTCCAAAGATTATGCATTAAATGAGAATTAATTAAGCTAAAGAGGTGGTGGTGCATGGGTGAGGTAGCATTTTCTAGAGAAAGTTTAGCCACTCAAGGCTAATTTTTCTCACTCTATTCCTCTCACTTTCCATATTCTCACTTTCCATGCAATAAGTTTCTAAAAATTCTCCTTAAATTGCTTTTAAATGCAAAAATCCTAAATTTTAGGAAATCCCTAAAAATAGGGTGAATTTCCCTTTAACTCATAACTTCCTCATCCCTTGGCCAAATTTAGCAATCTAACATGTGTTGGAAAGCTAAAATTATCCTCCATACACTCTCACTCATAACTCACCCATGTGCATTACTCACTCACACTTATTCCCTCATGCGCATTAATTCCTAAATTTCTCACTCACACTTATTCCCTCATGCGCATTAACTCATATTTTATTCACACTCCTCTCCTATATATTGGATGGTCTTCATTGGTTATTGGTCGGATATTGCAGCAGCTAGCACAATTTCTTGTTCTCATTCTTCTCTCTCTCGTTCTTAGACTAGTGACTCTTCTTTGAGCAAAGTGATCATTGTACCAATTGTGGACTTGATAATTGTGGCGCAACAAACCCTCTTGCAAGTCTATCAATAAGAACTTGTGTTTGTGTTCTAACCTTATTTCTTGATGGTATTTTGTGAATTTTGCACATAGATTAGTATCTTTTCCCTGTTGTTCATTGTGGTTTATGTTTATCTTTTGAGCAGTTTTCTTTCTATCTCTTTCTCTCTTTTATTGTGCTAACCCTGGAGGATCCCTCCAAGCAAAAAAGAACGATTTTTCCCCTTGTTATGGACAGTTTTAACACACTGTCCTGAACATACCAGCGGCTGTTTTTTGTCATTAAACACAAAAATCAGACTTAGGACAGCGGCAAATCACCTTAGGGAACTCCCCCCTGAGGCTAGCAAGCACTACCCAAACGGAGAGGGGTCTAGCCCATGACAATTTGGGGCTTTACTCCTTGAATTAGCCAAGATTTCATCGTTATTATTACAGGTTATATCAGCTCAATTGGAGGGTGGAAATTTGTGCTAATAAAGCCCTACTAACGCTAGTTAAAGAGGTCCCCATCCCCTCCACTTCACCCACAATCTCCTTTATCTTTCATTTCCATCCTTCTACTTAGATTTTTAACATTACCATTAATTGTTGTTGAAATTAGTGCAGCTGCAAGATCCATTCTCCAGGAGGATGGCATAAGACCCTAGCTGAGATCTAGGGCCCCCAGTGCACTCCTGGGGTTCTTGGTTTGGGACCAAGTAGTTTGAGCCATGGCAAAAGACCCTAGTGAGGGCCCCCAGTATATTGTTGGGGTTCTTTGTCAAGGACCAAGCAGTAAGTCCCTAGATGTGTTCTAGGGCCCCTGGATGTGTTCCAGGGAATCATTGCTTAAACGGTTGGGTTGATCCTTGGTCTTGTACCTTGGTGGATGAAAGACCCTAGATGTGTTCTAGGGCCCCCAGATGTGTTCTAGGGCCCCCAAATGTGTTCTAGGGTACCCTGGTCTTGGACCAGGTAGTTCTTGGTTGTGTACCAAGATGTGATGATGTGTGATCTTCTTCCTCTCTCTCGGGATGGTCCATGAGACCTAGGAGCAGCCACGAAGATGGACATGACCACATCATGGATGTTTCCTCTTATGCAGTGATGATAAAAGTTTATAAGCTATCATGAAACTTATGTGGACATGTTTGCCATTGAAGAGGAACCCCTTGGCCTTGTCTTGAAGTCCCCCCCTTGCTTGATTTCGTTTCCCTTCTTGTTTGATGTGGTGTTGGGTTTTTATAAGTCACTTTGACTTATTTGACTTTTTAATTAATATTTTTGTTAATTAAAAATGTCATTTATCATCTGTTTTAATTATTAGGTTTTTAATAAACCTAACCCTAACCCTTTCCTAGACTATAAAAGAGCCCTCACCCCTCTCTCATTACTAACCCTCGTCTCTTGGTCTGATTTTGCTGTGGGTACCTCAGTTTGGTCTCTTTGTTTGGTGGAGCCTCCTTGGTGGACTTTCTCTTGTTATCTTAAGGGTGCAGCCTCTTTGAGTTTTGGTATTATGCTGGTGTAGAGTTCGGCTGCCTTTGTTATGGGTGTCCCCTTGCTTGTTGATGAAGAGCGGACTCTCCCTTGCTGCTAGAGGTGCCGCTGGCCCCTCCTCTCTCTCCTTCCAAGCTGCCGCTACTTCTCCAGGCTGCCGTTACTCTCCTAGGCTGCTGCTAGACCTTTCCTTTGCTGCCGCTGGAGCTCTCCCTTTCTACCGCTGTTACTCTACTTGGTTGCTGCCCGTGTGCTGCTGTCTTCACAGTCTTTAGGGCCTGTTAAGACAGCCCTAAGGCTGCTACTCTGAGCTTCCCTTTTGCTGTAACAGTTCCTTATATTTTTGACAATTGTTGTTTGGGCTGTTTGGGGTTTCTTTCACCCCCTGGTTTGTCATTGGGGTTTTCATATGATTGGTTTTTATCCTAAGTTCTTGGTATAACAGTCCATGTAAATCATGAGAACATCAAACCCTTTAGGGTTTTGATCCATGACTTTTAACAGCAATTTCTGAGCATATTAAAAGAGGACAGCAACTAGCACTCAAGGTAATTCTAGAGGTAATGTTCAGTTATTGCTTTGCCTATCAGATCTGATTATGTACAGAATTTTATTGCTTTTGATCAAATTAATTGATGTTTAGATCTAGCCTAGAACTGTTTATTACTTGCTCAGACCTATTGTACTATTTCTGTGCTTAATCTACTTCAAGAAACTTTGTTTAGCTTGCTGATCTATATCTACAGTAGTGAATAAAATTAAAAGAATATCTCTGTTCTAGTTTTCCCTTAAATTCTAACGATTGTTTCAGGATGTTTGAGAGTGGTTCCAACCTCATTGGCTTCATATGGAGAAAGTAGAATTTTAGGTGCCATTCAAAATTCAGCGGATTTAATGATTTTCAAGATTTCAAGATTGACAGGATTGCAACGTCTCCACTGTATTCTATCATCTATGAGGGTAAGGAACTGGCATTTAATCAAGAGCACCAAGCCCTCTATGTACCTTGATGTTGGTGACATTGATTGTTGAACTCTTTTGTCATGACCCTAGTAAAAATGTACCCTTCACTCAAGTAAAATCACTTATTAGGCATGTTAAGCTTTTTCTATCTTATTTTAATGCTTAGAGGGTGACACTGATGATGGAGATCCTAATATAGGTAATGATTTTGTTGACATGTAATTATTTGTTTTAGCATGATTTTTTTTGGACTCTAGAGGCCATTTAGAGCCTCTTTGTTGATGTATTTTGGTTCAGATATGGATTGCACTCAGTGTTATTTTGGTTATATGCACCCTTACTTGCTATATAGATGAGAAACGTTGCATATTTGTGTATAATGGTTTGGATTCAGATGCATGCACATGAATATATATATTTATTTTTTTCAAAATTTGAATGGTATATGTATTTTTTGGTCGACCGGTTTTTTGGTCTGGTTTTTTCCCGATTCCAGTTTGGTTCACATTTTTGGGGTCGACTAGTTCAATAACCAGTTCGCTTTTGATAAAATTGTTTTACCATTTCACCAAATCCATTCAACATCACATAGCAATCATCACTAGATCACTAGTCTCCTCTTGGAAGGCATAAAGGAGTTCATCAATGAGCAACTCTGCTAAGCACACAATGCATTAACAACCCTGCATAGTAGAGGCAACAAAATTGCAACTCAAATTCTATAATGTTATATGCAGCTCCCTCTCAATTGCTTGAATAAAACAATATGTCACGGTTCCAGTGGATGCAATCTCTGAGAGAGTTGACATATCTGCAGAATTTTGGTTATCGTCACATCCTCTGAAGGAGATGGCTTCCCTACCATTTGTTTCTTTCCATGTACCTGTACATGGACAATGATCTTTCCAATCATACTATCCACTCATGTTTAGTCAATGTATAAAAGGAAAATCTATTACTATGCCACTATGGTAAGCATTAATTATTGCATGAAGTCTAGCAACACTAGGAAAAGGTCTGAAAATTGTTGCATTGTTTTCATCATTGACAATCATTCCATTTGTTTCAAAGTCAAGAGGAAGAAGAGCTTCATATCCATCAACTTCATCTCCATTGAGATTCCCTTGCTCACATAGATATCTCTTTGTGATATCTTGTTCAACACAATTTCCCACATGAATTGGCTCAAGAACAATTGGGATGGCAAGTTCCAACATCAGTAGAAATGTATCATTACTACAAGCAACATAAAACAGCATTTTGTGAATCCCAATATGCATCGCAAAGTATCTTTCTCCATTTGAGGAATATCTATATCACTCCTAAATGCCATCAACCCTCAGCACAATCGACAATGCAAAAGAGCAATGTTCTCCTCATAATTAAGATGCCCACCTGAACCTTGAGTATCTTGACACTATGGACATTGAGGTTTCATCTCTTTCATCTAAATGTTGCAATGAGGGATTGTTTTTCAGCATATCATCAACAATATTTTGTAGAGAATGGTTTTGACCAACAAAATAAACATCAGAATGACACCTAGGGAAAATGCAATTGTCTCCTTTTATTTTCAATCTCTTGTACGTAATATCTTCATATTTTTTACTTCCAAAGTTCCAAGTTGTCTACTCATAATTTTAGGACAAAAGCGGAGGAAGGACTACCTCAACACTTTGCATGGAAATTCCATTCAGAATGTGGGGAATAGGGGGCATGCAAAGGGAGAACCACCTCTGCATTCTGCATGGAAATTCCAAGTGGAATGTACGAGGGAATAATGCGGCCAACAATCTCCATGCTAATCAACACATAGTGCATGGAATTCATGTGGGCTTGGTTGGTAACTTTGACTCAACACTTGTAGCTTGGATTGAGGGCACAGTTTGGTTAGGCTTGTGGTCACATGTGGTAGCATATGCTTGGGTGTCGGGGGCCAAAACCTTGTTCAAAACACCTTCAAGCTCGGGCTTGGGAAACTTATAATTTGAACAAGGCTTGGCTTGGGTTTTGACATTTGTGACTTGGTTAGAAGCTTGCATGGATAATGGTTGATGTTTGGCTTGAATGGATATATATAAGGGTAATGAGTATGATCAGGTCCCTTTTGATCATAAATTTTACGAAATGAAGTTGGGCTTAGCCTTAGGGATAGTTATGTGGAACACATGAAGGTCGAGCACTATAACAAATACAGCCTCTTTTATAACATAGTTATGACAATAGGAGTGTAAACTAGGAATTGGGAACATGAAGTGAATGGCCTAAAAAAATGTCAGGGTGGATGGTGAAAGAGGCAAGGGGAAAAATGAATGACATGGAAATATCTTGCAATCCACGTGAATTCATGAACCACTCCTCACCAAAGGATGAATTTCAATCCAAGAACAACTTTGCAAAGGAATTTTCATGCAATGTACCATGATGAAGGATTTCTTTAATATTTAGGAAAGACCTTCAATGATTCTGGGAAGATAAAATTTACAAATAGCTTTAACGGATTGGGTGGAAACCTATCGATAAGCACGTTTGCTATTCCTTTCGAATTCTCTCAATATAATATCCCACCTTACAATGAAGACATGTGATAGTTATCCTTAAATGAATAGCATAATAATATAATGACCAATAAGGCATGCAAGGGTATCATTTGTTTGATTAATTGTGATACAACCTGACTTTGGGATACTTAAAGACTAACACATATATCTCACAAGCACACTACATGACTTTGCATCACTTCCCCAAGTCCTAGTCGCCTCGACGTAGATGGTAAGTGTGGAAGGAAGACCATTTACTTTTTCTTACATCTTGTATTGCTATGAATAGAGGATCTGAGTCTACCTCTAGGCATTCGAACTTATTTCTCTTCGATTACAACGATTGAAAAGATGACATTTTCAACGAACATATTCTCTATGATGTTCTATATTTGTTGTTTACTCCTAACAAACTTATTATATACACCTCTGGACTTATACATACGATTAGTTTGATAAGTCTACCTAGTATTATGATAAACATAATGTAGAGTTGCAAATATTTACTATTTGTAGCACAAGCATGTGAGCAAAATCCAAGGACTCTCATAAACCTTCAACCAATGTTTGATCAAATTCGCAGATGATGCTTTTGGCAATCCAATGTTGGGCACAATTCACCTCTCGTTCAATCGATGATTATGTTGGTTGGTTAGGGTCATTTACTCAATTTTTGCATAATGATTATCTGAGATGTTGGCTCAAGATTTAGACGCAAAATCTTTTTACAGAAAACAACTATGTATTCTTCACCAACAATAATGTTTACTTTCTTGGTGTGGGTGTGTAATCATCATCTTCGTGATCATGGGGATGTATGAGACTTCCTTGTTATGTGAATTGTGATATTTATCTTCTTCACTTTGTGACAACACTGTAGGACGCTTAGGCAATGACATATGTCTTCATGGGTTGGTTAAGCTTGTAATCATGCAGATTGCAATGTTTAGCTTTTTTGTACAGGACAATATCGTGGAACTGAGCCCAAGGGGTTAGCTCAATTGGTTGTCGCCAATGTTGTTGAGAATTTGGCTAGTTCCACGCCAGCAGGTGCCTAGTACGAATCCCCCTAAGGGAGGTGCACTAATCTACGCCAACGGGTTTACTAGGGATGCCATCAACAAATTTGGGGAAGCAACCCTTGGGTGGGAAGCAACCCTTGGGTTTCCCCACAAGGTTTTCCTTGAAAGAAAAAAAATATTGTGCAACCAATCTTGTTCAACCTATTTGGTTTATGTTAAATTCTCTGAACCTAGCACCCGACACTTAACTCAAAATAAAATCACTTTATTTATTAAAAGCATGTGTAGGTTTTAACCAAACACAATGCACAAAGATTTTGGGTAAACACCCCTGGAAAAACCCCTAAGGGAAAACCAGTACCTTGTTGATTTTATTCATTAAAATCTTGGGCTCCCATCCTGGGTTAATGGCCCATCAGAGAAATACAATGCAACAATAGCCTAGCCCACTTGGCTGCTATCTCCCTTGTTGCCCCTTTGCACCCTTCCCGAACGCTGCCCACTCACACTTGGATGAACTGCTCTTCACCCACTCAATGAGATCTCAATGTCCACTCAGTGTGTGTCTCAACCTCACCTAGGTTGCCTTTTATTACATTGAGTTAACCCTAAATCCAAAACCCTAGATCTCCTCCAAAGTGATCAAGGGATGAGATTAGATCTCCCCTTCACTTTAGACATCCCTCTGCTTATGCTCCTAGAAGCCTCTTGCTCCTGAGCATCCTACATGGCAATCTAGTACCATGACTCCTTCTTGACAGACTTGGAAGGTTGCTCCTTCCCACCTGAACCCAAAGACTAACTCCCTCTAAGTTGCTCAACCTTCAAAGCTACCTCTTTCTTATTCTCTATCACTCTGTCGCTTGCCATAGCTCGCATAGGTTGGCCCTTTAGCCTATACAAGTTACTCTCTCTAACTCTGAAAACCATTGTTGTGTCTAAGCTAGATCCTTTGGGCTTGACCAATGCTTATCCGTCCTGGAATAGTACGTCAAAGCCCTTCTTCTCAATCACTAAGACTAAGAGCACACTCCTCCTGAGTTCCGGCACCCATAGCACATTTGTCACTTTCAACAAGCCACCTAACTCCATCTGGAATAGCATTGTTCCAGATCCCTACACTGCAAGCTTGGTCCCCATACCAAGTTCCACTTGCATGTCGAAGTCTGACTTTGTGAATCTCTCGAACAAATTTCATGCTCTTGTCATATAACATGTGGCTCCACTATCTACTAGCCATGCACCAGCTGATATGGTTCCCAAGGAAGTCTGGGAAACAAGTAATGTATGTTCAAACTTCTTGGCAAACCCATCTGCCAGACCCTTTGTCGACGCAACTACCTCGGATTGTGTCTCATTTCCACCCTTCTTCTTGTTCGAATATTGACCTGCATAGTGCCCAAACTTGCGACATGCATAGCACTTGACTTTGCTCATGTCCTTCTTTCCGTCTTGAGAGGTAGACTCTCTACTGGCAAACTTCTTGAACTTGCCCTTCTTTGCATGGCTGGCAAGAGCAACGTTTCCATCATCATTCTTGTACTGACCTCCATTCAGATCCTCATCTCAAAGTTCTTACTGAACGAAGTCATCCCACAACCTTGACCAATCAGAGAGCTTCTCATGTGCCACAATCCCTTTGATGAAGGGTGTCCACTCCTTCCTTAATCATTTGAGCACCATCCTCACCAACTCTAAATCATCTATTGTTTCCCCTATTGCAGCCAATTCATCTCGAACCTGTCGAATCTGGGTGAGATAAGTCGTCACCATATTTAATCCTGTCATCTTTGTGTCTCTAAGCTTCTCTCAGCATCGTTTTGCAATTCTCATTCTTACTCTAAAACAAACTCTTCAGAGCCTTCAACATGTCCCTAGTTGAGTTCTTTCCAGACAAATAAGGGATCAAATGATCCTTCACTCCATCTAGAATAATCCTTCCACGTCTTTTAATTTATGGATGGCCAGATCTTTTGAATCCATTAGTGGGGCCACAATAGAGTTGGAAAACTCCCAAATGTCGTTCTCCATTAACACCAACATGATCCTCTCCTTCCAACAACTGTAGTTGGAAACCTCGTCCAACCTATCCTCAAATCACAAACCAGATGCAGCCATCTCTGCAACCTGCTAAAAAACTCAAAATTTGTTGTCTGGACCTGCTTCCCGATCCTGCTGCCTGCTGCCCAGATTTGTTGTCCACTGCCCAAACATCTTCTCAAAGCTGCCAGGACCTCTACTCGCTACCCAAGAGTTGCCTAGACCTCTTCCTGCTACCTGACGGATGCCCTCTGCCCTTTCTGGCAATTGGCCATGCTCTAGCAGCTATCCTGGTCGGCTTGTCTCGATGACTACCTCCCTTGTTGTGCCCTCTGCCTTCACTTCCAGCTCACCAGTCGACCACTCTGCTCGCCTAGCCATACGTTGTCGTCAAATATCTCTTGTCAACGGTCTCTCTTTATGTCGGTTGTTGTTGTTGTCTACAATTTCCCAGCCAACGGCACACACCACCCACACATTGTTGCTTCCTGAGTCGTTTTCCTTTCTCCCGTTACCCAGCCTCTTCCAACAACTGGCGACTCCACTTCAGCTCACAGCTGGCTACTCCGTCACTTCCTCACCTTTTCCTACCGCCATTCTTGTTGTTTCTTACTCGGTAGTCCTCCACAACTCACCCTCGCCTATACACACAGAACAACTCGGCCACGCACCTATTGTCTCATACATCCCACGATCTGTAGTTTGGCAGCTGCTATCTTCAGCGGTCGATCCACACAGTTGATCTGTACGCTGTACAGATCATGCGGCAATCGTACTATATGGTTGGTCTTTTTCTTCTTTTGTTTTTAACTACCCCGCAGCTGCAAAACCTGCAATTAAAAAAATTCACCGATAATCTCAATCTCGTGTTCCTGGTTTCCCTTCTTTAGATTCCAAGCTTTGATGCCATGTTAAATTCTCTGAACCTAGCACTTGGCAATTAACTCGAAATAAAATCACTTCATTTATTAAATGCATAGCTAGGTTTTAACCAAACATTACAGCGGAAGCATTAACAGGAAACCAAACACATTGCACAGATATTTTGGGTAAACACCCCTGGAAAAAACCCTAAGGGAAAACAAGTACCTTGTTGATTTTATTCATTAAAATCTTGGGCTCCCATCCTAGGATAATGGCCCATCGGAGTAATACAACACAGCAATATCCTAGCCCACCTGGCTGCTATCTCCCTTGCTGCCCCTTTGCATTCCCCATCCCTACCCACTCACACTTGGATGAATTGCTCTTCACCCACTCAATGATATCTCCTCATTGTCCACTCAGTGTGTATCCCAACCTCTCACCTAGGCTTCCTTTTATTATATTGAGTTAACCCTAAATCTAAAATCCTAGATCTCCTCCAAAGTGATCAAGGGCTGAGATTAGATCTCCCCTTCACTTTAGATCTAATGGCTAGGATTTAATCGACTCACTTAAGTTACTAATGCCAAAAAACTTAGGCATTTAACTTAATTAATCTCACATTAATATAAAAGGTTATTCACTTTAATAATTGACTCATAAAGTGAATTTCATAAGTTTTTGAGAGGTTGCAAGGACGATTTCCACATGCTAGACACCGAACCTGTGTGGAAATACCTGTCCAATGCTAAATACATCAACAGTTTAATGATTGATTACTATGAAATTGGCTTGATGACTACACTAACAACAATCTGTGAATGTGATTTAAATTGCTTCTATTTTCTGGTTTTTTCCTCTTACTTTATCTTGATTGATATCTGTGCCATCCAAACCCATCAATACAACCCCAAGTTACAGAGAAATGGAATGTCTACCAATAGTAGAAATATATCTGGAATTTGAAGTCATTGGATGTCATGCACTGTTCTCGTCGATCCATTAAAGATTACAATATTCAGCCCCAATCCATGACTGTAGATAAATCAATAATCAATCCATTACAGCCCCAAGTTACGGAGACATGGAATGTCCACCAATAGTAGAAAGATGTCTGGAATTTGAAGTCATCGGATGCCATGCAATTTTCTCACGGCAAGATCTTAAAGGGAATATCACAATTTATTCACAGCAACATCTTAAAGGGAATATTGCAATATACACGCAGCAACGTATTTAAGTGAATATTGCAATCTTGTAAATCCCCGCAGCCCACAGTCTACTCCACATAATCTTGTAAACCCCCACAGCCTCTACTCAACATACTTATAGTGTTATTCTATTTAGTGCTTATCATTTTCTTCTAATTTTTTTATTAGATTTTATTCATGTCAACTCTGTCTATTTATATCTTTTGTCTATTAATAATGTTTTTAGTTTGGCCTTTTCTTCTATCTATCAAGGCATTACACACACAAAGGAAGTATGAAAGATCTACCCCACCCAGACTGTCGAATGTGACTCTCAGCGCAACAACCATAAAGGACATATAACATAAACCAAAGAACCGTACTAATTACTATGTCAATCATGCCACTAATATATCAACCCAAATCAACAAAATGCATCCTAGCCTATCAACGAGACCCAATCATTAAAGAAGGGAAAAAAGGTGAAGTGACAAGGGTGGCCTCTTGAGAGAAATATACAAGAAATATCACTAAAAGAGTTGTGCTGGTGCCAGATGATAAATTCAGATCTAGAAGATAGAAACAAATATTTGCATGTACTGACCTTCCAGTCTGAAAAGATTAGAGTTTCATTAAGATCAAGAACAAGGGTAAAAACATGCTGTTCTTGAGGTGCCAAGTCTGGAAGAAGCTTGTCAGATGACGGTGCTGCAAAACCCTGGAACAAATTATAAAGTTAACATCAAAAAAACAGACATTCATTTATGAATTATTTTTCATTTTGATGACTGAAAAAATAGTGTTGTCGCCATTCTCAAGACAAAACACAAATATCTTTAACTACAAGAAATCATCCGACGCTCTGATAGAAATTTGAAGATGTCTAAGCGATGATTTTGAAAACTTGCAGTAGCAACCAGAATTGAATTGATGTACGCACAATTTCAACTAAAGAATATTAGAAAGTAAACTATTCTCATCTCAATAAAAGATTACCTTGACATAGTCTTCAATTGTCCTCCTTGCGTCCAAGTATAGTTCAGTTGCTTTTGCTGGTACTGCAAAAGCAAGCTGAGATAAGTTTAAAATAAAAGTTTGATATGCTGAGGCTTTCTGCTCTAATGTGCAAGCAAACATTGCTCTCTCTCCATCCCTTCAAAGAAAAGAGAATTCTGACCTTCTCTCCTAAATTATGTTTAAACCTGGAATGTATTATTCCTACTAGTTGCCATCATGAAAACAATAATTTGATCAAATAAAATCTAGATCTACAATAAACATTTACATCAAACCCAATTACAGTGAAAAGATCATTATTGTGGAGCCCTTGCATCTTGCACTGTGGAGATGAAATGAAATTGCTGTCTACAAATAACCATAATAGGACTGCAAAGAATTACAAATATTGCAAAAGGCAAGGGAATTCACTAAATAAATCTGCTCTAAGATGTGAGACAAAGAAATGAAAACTAAAGGCCGAAGCAAACTGACATGCCTTCTTTGTGATGCACCTCCTAGTATAAAGTAGGTTAGATGTAAAAAGCAGAAGCGACCTGACATGCCTTCTTTGGTTCTGGGAGTTTTGTTCCCAAGTTTTGTAAGGGAAAGATAATGACTTTTTTGAGGTACAAGATGAAGACTAGTGCTATACAGGTGTTTCTGTCCTAAGGCATAGTAGCATCACCCAAAGACTTGTGGTTCAATATTGAATTATAACATTGACAAGGAAATACCAAGAGGAATGTTGGACTCAAGATACACAACCTAGAAAAGACATCATGAAGCCACAATGATTTGCTTGACTATAAAGTCTAACAAAGCAGACTCTGAAAGATATCTAGGCCAAAAGCCAAAAACTTGTGAACTGATATAGAGAAAAAGGAGGGTAAGCAAAGACAATTAAAATGGGGACTAGATAAATCCATGGACTAAAGGAGGGTAAATAGGAGGTTTACCTAAACACTTTAGCCTAAAAGGGGTACATTTAATTGATTCAATAATCAATGATTAATGCATATATTTGTTATAAATATTTCATTCTTTCAAAAATGCAACGGCAGTTATCTTACCTAATCTAAAGAAGGTTTTTGTTAAGGAGATAATATCTTTTACAAGATAAGTGAAAGTCCCAGTTGCCATGAGCATAGCCTTACTCTTTTGAAAGTCAATGGCTCAAGGAGTCCAGTTCATTTAAAATCAAGCATCAAAAGTCATACACAGGGAGGGGTTAAGAGTTAGTCAAACTTTATCTTGACTGAGCTGGGAAAATGACTTGACTGAGCCAGAGAGTGACTCGACCGAGTCAGGCTGAGTCACACTCTGACTTGGTTATTGGCCAAGTTACATGTTTTTTGTCCAGACCAAGTCAAACACGGCCAAAACTCTGAATCAGTCAAGTCAGATTCTGACTTTACTGAGCCCATCTCAAGCACTCCAATATTAAAAAACATTATATATTTATAGGGAAACCAAAAAAACAATGCAACGTTGATCATCTAGATTCTATATGCAGCATTGCAGCTTTATGATATTTGCTTCTGTAACTGCTGGAAAACGCACTTTTGTTCTTGATCAAATCTGTGAAATCCTTCAAACAGTATCATGGACAGGTCAACTAGTATTAAGTTTTCCTAGCAATGTCCTTTATAACTGACTCTCAGAACTTATGCATACTTGAAAGGAATATTGGAAATGACCTATGAAAGAATCTGGGCAATTCCAGAAAGAATCTGTGTAGTAGAGATGATTAGTTCCACTTAAAATATTGAGATCTTATTTCATGGGGCAGCCTCTTTCCTTCCACTCAACATGCAATGTGCATAATCACCACTATCACTTACACATCTTGCCGATTAATCTGTGTTGTCAAAAGCATGATATTATCATTCAGTCTATCCAAACTGACAAAGCTTTAACTCAAGATTGATTTAGTCATGGTGCATCTGGATAAAATTTGACCCTTTCAATCATATGCATCAACAAAATTATCCTCTCTCTAACACTCAAGCTATTGTAAAGAAATAAGAAAGAAAAAACAATATATGCTAATGTCCTAAACATTACTGGAACAATCAATGGGACTAGTAAGTACAGCACATATTCATAAAGAATGGGATTGTGTCAAGCACCTCCAACCTATGTTTATGCCAAAAAATCTACTTATGAAAGTAGTGGTCACAAAAGAAACGTGTATAAAAAGAAAAATAAGTCTAAAGCAAAATAGTTATCAACCAGTTAGAGGTCATCATTTGCGGCCAGTAAACTCCCCTAGAGGCTAGAAAGTGTTTAAGTGAACTGAAGACATGGGCTGTAACATACCTAAATAGGGTATATATGAGATACTTGTAAGTAAATACTAATAATATTAGTTACTAAGGCAGAAATAATAGTTTAAATAAATAATATTGAATAATAAATAGTAAATACTAATAATATATTAGAAACTAAGGCATAAAGGATAGTTATAAATAAATAAAAGCAATATTAGTTATTGATTCAAAAATACATTACTACTAATTAAAACGCTTGATGATGCTAACACGACCTTGGTTCATTTGTGAGGTTGACAGAGTGTTGATCCTTCCACCAGCTTTCCATTCTTGTTGTGTCTCCCCCACCCAAATGGCATGCTAAACAATATTTTAAAACTCGGGCTCAGACTCGGAATAGTCAAGGGTCAACTCGGACTCGGACTCGGACTCGGACTCGGCCATGACTTGGACCAATCTGATTTAATGACTCGGTTTACTAAAAAATACAAAAAATGTTTAAATTTTAATGAAAAAAATATATTTTAAAGATTCCAAACCACTAGAGACAAAATATGTAAAGTCTGCTCGTGTATATACGATATAAGGGTGAATATATCAAAATGACACCGAGTGCAACACATATCAGCAACAAAACACATAATCAATGAGGCTCTAAATGGCCTCTAGAGTCCAAAAACCATGCTACAAACTACTGGTCTACTACATAGATGATAGTACATGGTACAAATCATTGATCAACATGATCAATCATCAAACTCATCAACACTGCTAGAAATGGGATCCTCCATAAACAGCCCAAGATAATTGCCAAACAAGCATCGAGCTCACTCTAAATCACTACTCTTCAATGCTGCTTCAAAACTCCAAATGCTCAATGAAAGAGGTGTGAGGCAAAAAGTGGGGGGGGTTCTATTTATAGTTTTTTGGTAGGGTTTAGGTAGCTAGGAATTAGGTTTTAGGTTTTTTTTCTTAAATTGACTTTTCCATGAACAGTGCACCGTGGTGAGGTCCCTAACTAACTCGGCCGAGTTGGACCAGTGTGACAGCGAACTGGCAGAGTCATGACTCGGCCAATTCGGTACCAAATTGGTCACCCATGTTAATTTATTTAAAACCAGCAACTAGATAAATAAGATCAGATGTGATTTACACTACTAGAATTATTTAACTTTGCAGCCGAAAACTAGAAAAGCAAAATCACACAAGGGCAAATAGTTTCTACTCTTCAAGATCAATTCTTCATTCAAAATAACATCGAAACTTACAAGAGCTCCTATACTCGGGAAAATGGCTCTGAGAAAGAAAACCACAAACACCCTACTAACCTAATAAATCACAACACCTCAATCTGCATGCAACTGATCTGTTGAGGCTCTCTGTATGGATATGTACGACCTGTACTACCTGTTGTACAGCCAATCTGCTGCCGTAATAAATCTCTGCAACTCGCATGTGCGGCATGTCTACTGTTGCTCGATTGTTGTACGCCCATGTGCATGCTGCCTTGATTTGTGTGTAGTTGCTACTGCCCTATTCTCTCCTCGCCTAATTACTCACTCACTGTGAATAATCAATGTGTCTCAACTCTTCCCTTTGTTGTCTTTTTATAACATTGAGTTGGACCAAATCCCTAATCTCAACGGACAAGATTAAATCTCATTGTCTCGTTCGATCAATGGCTCACATTTAAATTAAGTCACTAGTGCCAAAACTTAGGCACTTTATTAAATTAAAACACGCTTTATAAAAAGATGTTCACTTTATTAATTAATTAATAAAGTGAACTCCCAAAAAGCATAGGATTCATTAAATGACATTCCACAAGTTAGACACCCCTTGTGGAAATACCTGTCTGAGCTACAATCATCAACACTCCCTCTTAGTGAGGAAGGTATTCAACACCACTCCAAGCTTGTCTCGAAAGAAAGAAAACTTCCCTTTCACCAAGGGTTTGGTGAGTATGTCTGCCAACTGCTCATCTGTCGAAATGTATTGGAGCTTGACTACTCCCTTCAAGACCCTATCTCTAATGAAGTGGTAATTGATCTCAATGTGCTTTGACCTATCATGAAACACTATATTCTCCGAGAGTTTTATGCAACTCTCGTTGTCACAATAAATCATTGTCGGCTCCAGCTCCTAATCAAATAGTCTTGTGAGTAGCTTGCGAAGCTAGATGGATTCACAACTAGCTATGCTCACAGCCATGCACTCAGATTCTGTTGAACTGAATGCTACAGAGGCTTGTTTCATGCTGAACCAGGAAATCACTGTTGACCCCAAGCTTTAACAGCACCCTGACGTGCTCTGACGTGATCTGTATCACTTCATGCCCAATCTGAATCTGAGTAGCCTTGCAGCTTCACCCCCTCTCTACCAAGGTACCTCAAGCCATATCCAATTGTGCCCTACAAATATTTGAGCACGTGCTTTGTCGCTATCCAATGAACCTGCCTTGGCTCCACTATGTACTGACTCAAGGTGTTAACAAAAAAGCAAATGTATGATCGAGTGTTGACCAGATACATTAATGAGCCAATCAACTGCATGTACTGCCTGGAATCGACCAATTTTGAATATGAAGAATCCACCTTCAGATTGGTCACCATTGGAGTGGCCACAGGTCAATTGTCCTCCATCCTGAATCTCTTCAGGATCTCTAAGGTGTACTTCCCCTGTCCAAGGAAGATCTCGCCCGACCTCTGCCATACCTCTAGTCCCAAAAAGTAGTGCATTAACCCAATGTCCATCTCAAATTTTGATGCCAAGTCTAACTTGTATTCTGCAATCAGTTTCTCTGCCCCTCTCGGAATAAGATCATCCACATAGAGTACCAAGACTAGGGGCTCATATCCAACAAGTAAGAAACACTAGTTGGGATCTGCCTCACTCTTGGTGAATCCCATGCTCTGCAAATAGTTGTCGATCCTAGAGTACCAAGCCCTCAACGCATGTTTGAATCTATATAAGGCTTTCTTAAGCCTGCATACATATGACTCTTTGTCATGAACCTCAAACCCATGTGGCTGCTCGACATAGACCTCTTCCTCAATTGATCCTGTTGAGGAAGGTTGTCTTCACATCCATCTAATGGATCCTCCATCCCATCTCTGAAGCAATAGAAATCACTGCTCAGATAGAGGACTATCTGGCTATAGAAGCAAAAGTCTCCTCGTAATCTACTCCCTCTTTCTGAGAGAATCTTTGATTCATGAATCTTGCCTTATACTTCTCCACGCTACCATATTTTGCATGCTTGACCTTGTACAACCATCTGGAGGTCACCACGGGCTTTCCCACTGGTCTCGGTACAATCTCCCAGACATCATTCTTCATGATGGAGTTGCGCTCCTCCATGGCATCTCTCTAAACATGTTGGTTGGCCGCTTCCTCTAAGCTGGAAGGCTATGAGTCTATGATGTTGGTCATCAAATCCGTATAAGTCGAAAACTTTTGCGGAGGTTTGCTCTCCCTGAATGTGGTCCTAGGAGCCTCAACGTGCTCCTGAGCATCTCTCAAAGTCTGCTCAAACCATCTAGGCCTCCTGGCTAACTTGGAGGGAGCCAATTGCTCCTCATCCCATGAAGGTTGGCCCTCTGCACTGGAAGTTTCTTTGCTCTGTTCATTCTTAGAATCCACATGTTGTGTATCCTCTCCAACTCTAGGAATCTCATGAGATTTCCTTGACGCCAAGTTCTCCTCAAACTTGACATCTCGGCTTGTTATCGCTCAGTTTGTAGGAAAGGTTTAGTAGCTTGAAGGCAAGAGTCAAACTGGCGTAACAGGAGCTTCCCCACCCACTGTCACCTCGATGGGGAGCTCTTTCTATTCAGGGTGGCTAATCCCAAGGGAGATGTCCCTAGTAATCTGGGGTTCTGAAAGGTCTTAAGGTTTATAGGATCAAGATGAGGGTTTCCTTTCACAGATTACTGCCAAGAGAGATAATCAAAGAGAAGGTATTCCACTGAAAAAAGGGTACCTGTTTGCGAGACAAGGGAAATAAAACTCAAAACGTGCAAGCAGTGGTTAGTACTTCAATTGCTAATGACTATCTTTAATATATATGAGCAATACTGAATGTAATTATTGACGAAGTCAATGATTGCAAATAAAGACAATGGCATATAATATTACTTCTTCAATAAATACAAAATGGTGCTTGCATTCAATGTGTAAAATTAATCCTTATGTTATCACAACGCATTAAATGTGCTCATACATATATATTGTTGTTGCTGCGTCACTATGCTACAAGGATGACGTCAGCCCTAATCTATGTTAATTTTGGTAGACAATGAGAAGAACGTTTTGCTAATCAAGCCAATGTAAATGATCAACAACTCAAAGTCTATCCTCAGATGACCTAGCCGCAACTTTAGTACCAAGCAAAGGTTAAAAAGAGGCAAGACGTCATCAGCTAGTTAGGGTCAATAGGTCGCTAGGGTTAGTTAGGGTTTCAATTTAAGAGTTTTGAAAAAGGTTGTTTTTACACTATAGACTCAACGTTGCAATTTTAGACTAGTGCCTTGGGTAAATGGAGTCAAAGAGTGAGGCTAAAGGGCTTGGAAAGATTTAAACCTAAGGACGGGAGAGTTAGGCTTAATGGTGCTGCAATGGCAGGGCCACCAAGTCAAAACCCTAAGGGAGGAGGCTCATTCCGGTGTAGCTTAAGCTAGGCCTCATGCTCCTCCCTCTTTCCTTAAGACTCTTTTGGCAAAACGGCTAGCTTTAAAACATAAATCTAGGGCTGAAAAGTGTTGTTGGGGCCAAGGCTTTTCAAACCCTAAAAGTCAAACCCTAGGTGTAAAGTCAATTAGGCCTAGGACGTCCTCTTTCTTCAATCTATGTTTCAAATCTAACTCAGAAAAAGAAGAACTAGTGTAGCAACGGCTAGGCTATATCCTTCTTAATCAAATGGCTAATCAAGTTTT
>ML783260.1:0-61613 GCA_009831015.1 Picea engelmannii | reverse complement strand
ATCCCCTTTGGTGGCTAACCAAAACCCATGAATACAAGCTTGCTAAGTCACCCAATCAATCACCCCAACAATGGTCAAGTGGATTAGTGTAAGATCCAAGCAGTCATCAGAAATGAAAGGAACCTAATGCATATATAAGAAGGCTATAACGATCAAATCTGACACATACCATGATACCTTGGACCAATTACCTCATGGAGCAAGAGTCCTCTCCGAAGCAAGTCCAAGCGGTGGTGATGGAAGTTGCTACTGCTGACAGGACAAATCTGACGAAGAAGAAGAGAGATGGGCCTTCCAGGGCCATGCTCAAGTCAATCCCGCTCTCGGTATTCCATGTCTAGGACCATGTGGGCCTCGAGACATGATCTCCTAGTTATCCCTAGATATCGGGGATAACACGGCTCACCACTATCATTCGCTGATCTGGCAGAAAGACTCTGTAATCCTTCGAATCCTCGTTGCATCCTAATAGGATGCCCTTCTGACCTGAGGGCTCCAACTTTGTCCTCTCCTCCACAGGAATGTGGATGTATACTAGACAACCAAAAACTCCTGAGATGTCCTATCTCGGGTCTCACACCTGTGAAAGCTTCCTCCAGGGTCTTGTCTTCTAGTATCCTGTTAGGGCTCCTATTTCGCAAGTACACAGTTGTGTTGCATGCTTCATCCCATAGAAACATGGGCAGACTCTTATCATGGATCATGCCCTTCACTACACTGATAATAAATCTGTTCTTCCTCTCTGCAACTCCATTCTACTATGGGTTGTAGGCCAATGTCTTCTCCCTCTTGATCCCTACCTCCTTACAGAAATCTCTAAACTCATTGGAGGTATACTCACCCCATTGTCTGTCCTTGGCACCTTGATCTTCTTCCCTGTCAAGTTCTCCACCCGAGCTTTGAACTCTTTGAACCAACTGAAAACCTCATCCTTGGTTTTCATGAAGTAGATCCAGGTCTTCCTGGAGAAATCATCAATGAAGGTTGCATAAGAAGATGCACCCTTCACTGAAGCAACTGACATAGGCCCTAAAACATCAGAATGTATCAAATCCAAAATCCCTTTGGATCGAGTCTCGCTGCTAAGAAATGAAGCCTTGACATTTTTGTCAAGAGCACAACCTTTGCACACCCCTTGTTGCTCTAGACTTAAGTCTGGAAGTCTGGTGACCATCTCCCTCAATATGGATAGTGCTCTGTGATGTAGATGTCTCATCCTCCTGTGCCACAGCTTGCACATGCTCTCAGTGTTGTGCACCAATTCCTGAACAGGCTTGCCCTGAAGCATGTACAAGTTCCCTTCCCTGACTCCAATCCTCATGGCAGTGTCAGGACTATTGAAATATGATAACTCAGCCTACAAACTAAAGCCAATAATTTATGTTAACCCAGAAATTACCTAGCTGATATAAATCTGGAAATTATGCAATTAATTTACTGTTAAGTTATAAAACAGAAATTAAACAGCAGAAGCATGCACAGAACCAAGCACAAAACACATAGGACACCAGATGTATCTTGGAAACCCCAGTTTGGGGAAAACCATCAAAGGAGGGGCTTTATTGAGTCTTTTGGGAAAATATAACAGTAACAAAATTACAGTCATTTCTGGAATATTACAACAGCAACTCAGAAATATTCTTACAGCACTCTTGGGTTGTGTTCTGGTAGTTGTACGGCCCTCCAACACTCGCACATGCAGTGCCTAAATTCCCTCAGCAGTTGTAGCCCATTTTCTCAGTTGTACATCCCTCCTAGTGCGCCCTTCTGGACTAATGTACAGTCCAGAAAACTCAGCCACCAAGTTGTTGTGTTGTACGGCCCTGTACGACTTGATGTGAGGCTTGTACGGCCCTCAGAAACGTTGTTGTACGGCCCAGCTGCACTCATAAACTTCACACTGTATTTGCTTCTTTTGCCCAACTCCTTCAGCCCTCAAATTGCCCTGAAGATGGCTGCCCTGATCTGCACTTACTCAACTGCAAAACTCAGCCACTCTCTCTAGCTCTAGCACCCTCCTTCAGCTCTCATGCACAATGAGAATGTGTGTGTCCACTCTACCCTCAGCCTCTCCTTTTATCTTTCTCCTAGCCTCCATTTTCCTTGAGATGTGTGCCTAGCCTTGGGCTTCAATGGTTGAGATAGGGGTTGTTGGACCCCACTCTCCACTAAGTGGTGCGCCCCCCTTTGGATAGGGTCCCACACTCCACTGGCAGCCTCCTTCATGATGTGCGCCCTCTCTCCTTGGGCCCCACAATCCACTCAAGGTAAAATTTCTTTTGCACGCCTAAGTTGCACATAGGCAAAGATAATAAGGTTGATCTAGGTTATTTTGGGTATCCATCAACATGCCTAGGACACATAGGCCTATGTTGAGACACCTCCAAAGCTAAAATCTTAACACTCCCTCTTAGCAAGGGAGGTGTCTCCACCAGGATCAATCTCTTATCCAATCAAATCTATTATTGTTGATGTAGTTGCACCCTCTGAACCGAAAGATCCACCTGCTACTTCTTTTGCACTCTAATCTGATGTGTTGTTTTTCTCATCTACCAGTGTCATGTCATACCAACTGACAATCTCGAAAACTGATCTCTGGTCCAAGCTACCTCTGGACCAACCTACAAGCTATCTTAGCAACCTGTACATCATACCTTGCTTGATGCCAAGCCTCACTGTTGCATCCAAGGCCACTCCCTCTCCACATAGGAATACCTGTCCATCCACGAACAACATTGTATACCCCATATCCACCAGAGTTGATACAAAGAGCAAGTTAACCCTCAACTTTGGTGCATACATCACCCCATCCACCTCCAGAAACACTCCTAACTCTAGCTGGAATCTAACACATCCAACCCCCTTTACTGCATGCATGGTGTGCACCCCACTCTGCACATTAAAGTTTGAGCTCGTCTCTTTAACACTGAGGAACATCGACCTCATTCCTGTCATATGGTGAGATGATCCACTGTCCTCCAACAAAGCCAATTTGTTGTTGCTAGAAAGAGTGGCCACCAAAGAAAATTCATCATTGAATTTCTCTGCAAACACATCCTTCTCAGTAGATGTTGTGGCTGCTACCTCCGACTCCTTTTTCTTCTTGTTGGGACACTGGCTAGCATAATGGTCAGTCTTGTGACATGCAAAGCATCTTACTTTGCTCATGTCCCTAGACCCTCCCGCTCCACTGTCCTTCGCATGAAGAGCCACATTCTCCTCCTCTTCACTCTTAGGTTGGCTAGCCTGAGTGGCATCAGCTCTCAGCTCCTCCTGGGTAAAGTCATCCCGTAACCTCTACCAATCCGGGAGGTTTTCACGAGCCACCACTCCCCAGACAAAGACTTCCCACTGCTTGGTAAAGCCATTCAAGGTTGTCCTCACCATCTCAGTCTCATCCACCTTCTCTCCTACAACTGCTAGTCCATCTCTAATCTTAGTGAACTTTGTGAGGTAAGTGACCACTGACTCTCGCTTGGCCATCTTCATGCTTCTCATCTTCTCTCTAAGGAGCATCTTCCTACTCTGGTTATCAAACTGGTACAATTTTATCAGAGCCTCCCACATATCCTTGGCAGTCTTCTTGCCAGATAGGTGAGGAATAATGTGGTCCTTCACTCTATCCACTATTATCCACCTAGCCTTCACGTCCTTGTTGTGAGCTACATGTTGCACCAGATCAGTTGGGGTTGCTATGCTACCTTCAACATATTCCCACAATCCATCCTCTTCTAAGTTCTAACACCAAGCCAATATGCTCCTTCCAAGGACAGAAGTTTGAGGCACACTCCAACCTGTCTTCAAACTTTAGGCTTGCCATTTGAGTCAGCTCTTCTGGCTGCCCCACTTTTTCTGGTTATACATCCCTCTTGTTGATTTTACTCCTCCTGGTCTGCACAGCAAGAACTTGGCATGTTCTGTACTCAAAGGCTGCGCTCTGATACCATGTTGAAATATGATAACTCAGCCTAGAAAATAAACCAATAATTTATGTTAACCCAGAAATTACCCAGCTGATATAAATCTGGAAATTATGCAATTAATTTACTGCTGAGTCATAAAACAGAAATTAAACAGCAGAAGCATGCACAAAACCAAGCATAAAACACATAGGACACCAGATGTACCTTGGAAACCCCAGTGTGGGAAAAACTAGCAAAGGAGGGCCTTTATTGAGTCTTCTGGGCAAATATAACAGCAACAAAATTACAGAGTCATTTCTGGAATATTACAACAGCAACTCAGAAATATTCTTACAGCACTATCGGGCCATGTTCTGGGAGCTGTACGGCCCTCCAACACTCCCACATGCAGTGCAGAAATTCCCTCAGCAGTTGCTGCTCCTTTTCTCAGTTGTACAGCCCTCCTAGTGCGCCCCTCTGGACTAATGTACAGTCCAGAAAACTCAGCCACCAAGCTATTGTGTTGTACGGCCATGTACGACTTGTTGTGAGGCTTGTACGGCCCTCAGAAACGTTGTTGTACAGCCCAGTTGCACTCAGAAATTTCAGACTGTATTTGTTGCCTTTGCCCAGCTCATTCAGCCCTCAAATTGCCATGAAGATGGATGCCCTGTTCTGCACTAACTCAGCTGCAAAACTCACCCACTCTCTCCAGCTCTAGCCTCTAGCACCCTCCTTCAGCTCTCATGCACAATAAGAATGTGTGTGTCCACTCTACCCTCAGCCTCTCCTTTTATCTTTCTCCCAACCTCCATTTGCCTTGAGATTTGTGCCCAGCCTTAGGCTTCAATGGTTGAGATTTGGGCTGTTGGACCCCACTCTCCACTAAGTGGTGCACCCCCCTTTCGACAGGGTCCCACACTCCGCTAGCAGCCTCCTTCATGAGGTGCGCCCTCTCTCCTTGGGCCCCACAATGCACTCAAGGTAAAATTTCTGCTGCAAACCTAAGTTGCACCAATGTTACCAGAACCGGACGTTAACCGGTAAAACCGACCGGTCCGACCGGGTCACAGGCAAAACCGGTTCAAACCAGCCATTCAAACCACCCTTGACCAGTTCCATACGAAACCGGTTTTTTTGTCAAACCGGCCGGTTCTGTACAGCCGTCATACGGACGAAAAAGTAAGGGATTTTGCAAATTTTTTTTAAAAAATAAAAAAGGGGCATGCAAGGAAAGGTTCTAGAAATATCTAGAACCCCTAATAAACCTATAAAAGCAACCCCACGCCCTCTATTTCACTCACACTATTCATCTGGGATCTCTTGAGTTTGTGAGCTAAGGGATTTTGTTGATTTTAGAGCACTGATTGCAGGACTGATTTGGAGAGGTTGCTAGGCTGATTTGAAGAGCTGATTGTTGGGCTCATTTGGAGAGTTCTTTGCCGAATTTCTTGGACCAGATTTGGAGCATATTTGGAGCAGAGTTGGAGCTGATTTGGAGCATATTTGGAGCAGAGTTGGAGCTGATTTGGAGCAGCCTTGGAGCAGTTTTCTTGGGCAGATTTGGAGCTGATTTTTTTGGGTAGATTTCAAGGTATGTAAACTATGCACTTACTCCCAAAAACCATAGTGATTACTCTCCTTAAAATTATTGGTGCTTTCTCCTAGCAATTAAAAAAACATAGGGTTTTTATTTGCACATTTGTATTTGTTTCCATGGCTCCTAAACAGAAGAGAGATCCAGCATGGCTTCATTGTCAATTGATTGATGGGAAAATGGTTTGTAATTATTGCCAAAAGGAGGTTGGTGAGGGAGGTATTAATAGAATCAAGCAACATTTAGCCCATGCAAGGGGGAATGTAAAACCATGCAAGAAAGTTTATGATGAACTAAAAGTTGAGATGTGAGGCCATCTTGATGCCTATCAAGCAGATAAAGCCAAGAATAAGAAGGTTCGAAAAGAGGTGGGGAGAAGTAGTAGTGGAACTCAATTTGAGAGTGATCTTCAAGATAGAATTCCTACTTTTGAGGAAATCTTTGCTTTCCCAATCCCTGGGCGTGATCCTTATACCAATCCTACGGAAGAACATGTTGGTGGAAGTGGTGTTGGTGGATCAGCATCCAAAAGGCCTCGTGGTAACCTTGAGTCATTTTTTGTACCCCGCACTACCCCTGGTGCTCAGCCCACTATTGATGCCAAATGGAAGAAGATAGAAAGGGAGGTCGCTTGGGAATGCATTGCTAGGTGGCGGTATGATGCAGACATAACTTTCAACGCTACAAGGCCTGTTTATTATCAACCTATGTTGGATGCTATAGCTTCATGTGGTTCGGGCCTCAAGAGACTTGGTTATGAGGTTATTAGGGGGAATATTTTAAAAAATGAAATTGAAAGAGTAAAGGAATACCTCATAGAGTTCAAGGAGTCATGGTTTAAAACAGGGTGCACAATCATGTCTGATAGATGGACTGATCAGCGATCCCGCACCATTCTCAACTTCCTTATTGCTTGCCCTAAAGGAACTATGTTCCTTAAATCAATGGATGCATCTGATCAACTGAAAGATGCACATTTACTATTTCGTCTTTTGGATGAAGTAGTTGAGGAGGTGGGAGTACAAAACGTTGTACAGGTTATCACAGATAATGCCTCAAATTATGTTGTAGCTGGAAGGATGTTAGAGGAAAAGCATCGTACCATTTGGTGGACTCCATGTGCAGCCCATTGTTTGGACCTCATGCTTGAGGATATTGGGAAAATTGAATGGGTGAAAAACACAGTGGAACAAGGTAAAACCATAACAAGGTACATTTACAACCACACATGGGTTTTGACCCTTATGAGAAAAAACACTAGTGGAAAAGAGCTTGTCAAGTCAGCTATCACACGTTTTGCAATGAATTTTCTTACATTGCAATCCATGATCGACCAAACAGCCAACTTGAGGAAGATGTTCTCCTGTGATGAGTGGAATGCATCTCAGTGGAGCAAGAAGGCTGAAGGCAAAGAGATTGTTGAAAAAGTGTATGAGAAAGCATTTTGGAAAAGGGTAGAGGAGATAGTGGTATTTAGTGTGCCTCTTCTGAAAGTCTTGAGAATGGTGGATGGTTATAAACCAACCATAGGTTTTATTTATGAGGCCATGGATCAAGCCAAGGAGGCAATAAAGGAAGCATATTAGGGTAAAAGACAAAAGTATCTTCCTTTGTGGAGAATCATTGATGAAAGATGGAATAAACAACTCCATCGACCTTTACATGTTGCAGGATATTCCTTGAATCCCGGGTAAGTAGTAAGTAATTTCAAAGTTTTTAAGATATATTATTAAATTTTAATTGCAAATGTTTAAACTTTAGCTAATGTTTCAAACTCATTGACTCTTAAGTTTTAACTCTTTGAAAGGTACCATTACACAAAATATTTTGAAGCGGATGCTGAGGTAAAACAAGGATTATACAAATGCATTGAGCACATGGTCCCTGATTCCAACAAACAAGATGAGATACACAGCAAACTCTTGCATTTCAATGAGAGTATCAATACCTTTGGCATGGCTATGGTTGTTCGAAGTAGAGCAAAAGATCCACCAGGTAAGTAATTGTAAAGTCTTTCAATTATATTATTCATGGGAAAAATTAAGTCAAACTTTCAAACTCCTTTGCTAAATCTTTTTTGTCTTTACATGCAGCTTATTGGTGGCAGCAATTTGGTAGTCAGTGCCCTGAATTGCAGAAATTTGCAATTCGGATATTGAACCAGACATGCAGTGCTCCTGGGTGTGAACGCAACTGGAGTGTTTTTTAGCGTATACACACCAAGAAGCGAAACCGTTTAGAGAAAAAATGGTTGAATGATATGGTATTTGTTCAGTATAACCTTAGGTTGAGGCGCAACCAGTTGTTGACAAGACCCCTAAATCCAGCAACATATTCTTGGATGATGTTGATCCCTCATCAGATTGGGTTGTGGAGACTCAGCCAGCAGCTTTTGACAATGAAGACCTTTCCTAGATGGATTTGGATCCCCAGCCACATCAAGAGAATGTGTGCACTGATGTTGCAACTATATCTTTGCCTTCTGGACCAGGGGAATCAAGCCAGGCTCGGAATCCCCCTGTTGAGTCTACTCACGTTGAGGATGTAGATGATGACTCTGAGTCTAAGTACGAGTCCGAGTCATCATCCTCTGAGTCTGAGTTTCAGTATGCAAATTCAGATTCTTAGATTGTGTAGTCTCTAGCCTAGACTCTAGAGTTATTTTTGGACTTTATAGGCCATTTAGAGCCTTTTTGATGATGTATTTAGATTCAGATATTCATATGACTATGAAGTGCACTTACCCTTAGTGTTATTTTGGTTTTATACACTATTACTTGTTATATATATATATATATATGTGCGAAACTTTGCAAATTTGTGTATAATGGTTTGGATTCACATGGATGCACATGAATATGTATTTGTTTTTCAAAATTTGAATATTTTATGTATTTTTAGTGATCGGTTTTTTGATCCGGTTTTTTTCCGGTTCCGATTCGATTCCAGTTTTTTTGGTCAACCGGTTCAACGACCGGACCGGTTCTAGTAACCTTGAGTTGCACATAGGCAAAGATAATAAGGTTGATCTGGGTTAATTTGGGTGTCCATCAGCATGCCTAGGACACATAGGCCTATGCTGGACACCCTCCTGAGCTAAAATTCTAACAAGGACTGGCTCCCTCTAGGTAGATGAACACATGTCCCCTACAGAAGATAACTGCATAACCTTTGTCCTCCATGGTTGAGATGGAAAATAGGTTCTTCTTCAAACCAGGTACATAGAGTACCTCCTAAGCATCAAAGGATCCTCCTGACTCAAACTAGAACTGAACTGTCCCCTGAACCTTCATTGCATACTTGGCATCATTGCCAAGTTCTACATGGATCTTTGAGTCTTCCTCTAATAATCTGTTGAATAGCTCTCGAGCTTTCATCAAGTGGCGAGAGGCACCACTGTCCAAGTACCAAGCACTCCTAGCAATAGTGTTGGTCGAAAGGCAGGAAACTAGAGAGAAATCTCTCTCGAACTTTGTTGCAATTTCACTCAACTAAGTATCTGCTATGGTTGCTACTTGTTGCATCTTCCCTTTGCCTTTTTTCTCTCAGGACACTGAGAAGTGTAGTGAGCATTCTTGTAACAAATGTAGCACTTGAGCTTGCTCAAGTCCCTCTTTTGTCCAAACTGATGTCCCTCTCCCTGATTGTTACCTTTCTTGATTTTATCTTTGCCTTTCTTAGCCTTGGTGATGAGGGCCAAGTTTTCCTCACCTCCTCCCTACTTGTTGGCTTTGGACTCCTCCCGAGTCTCCTCTTGAATGTAGTCATCCCATAACCTTTGCCAGTCTGGGATGTTCTCTCGTGCACAAATCCCCTTTACGAACAGTTCCCATGACTTGGTGAACCCGTTCAATACTACATTCACTAGCTCTGCATCCAAGATCTTCTCTCCAACAACTACAAGTTGATCACTGGTAACATTGTCGGATTTGTTCATCCGGCAATCTCTAAGCTTGTTCTTTGGGACCATTTTTTGGTTCAGGTTGTCAGTCTAAAAGAGACCAACAAGGGCATCAAACATGTCCTTTGATTTGGTCTTTTCTGCTACATGCGGGATTAGATAATCCTTCACAGCCTCTAGTATCACCCTCTGTGCCTTTATGTCCTCCTCCTGTGCTGCCTTGTCTGCAAGATCTGCTAGCACTGGAAGGACCTTATCCACATTCTCCCACAAGTCTTGATCTCTCAAGACTAAAGTGACTCTTGCCTTCCAAGGAAAGAAATTTGAAGCCCCATCAAGCATTGTCCTCGAACCTAAGACTGCTAGTTGACATGGCTGTCCTGAGCTTAGTCCTTCAAGCACATTGTTGTTGAGACCTTTGAATCTGAAAATTATGCACTCAACAACTAAATCTACTTTTCTCTCGGAGCAATGGCTCTGAGACCATGTTAATTTCTTTAAAACCAGCAACTAGATAAATAAGATTAGATCTGATTTACACTACTGGAATTATTTAACTTTGCAGCAGAAAACTAGAAAAGAAAAATCACACATGGACAATTGTCTTTTGCTCTTCAAGATCAGTTCTTCATTCAAAATAACTTCGGAACTTACAAGAGCTCTCGTACTAGGGAAAATGGCTCTAAGAAAGAAAACCACAAACACCCTGAAAACTTGATAAATCACACCGCCTTGATCTATGTGCAGTTTATCTGTTGAGGCTCTCTGTATGGATCTGTACGACCAATCTGATGTTGTACTCTGCAGCTCACACGTGCGGCATGTTTGTTGTTTGCTTGATTGTTGTATGGATCCGTACGGCTGTATGGATCTGTCGTATGGACCTATGCGTGTTGCGTCAATTTGTGTGTTTCCTCAATTTGTGTGCAGCTATTGCTGCCCTGTTCTCTCCTCACCTAATTACTCACTCACTATAAATAATCAATGTGTCTTGACTCTTCCCTTTGTTGTCTTTTTATAACATTGAGTTGGGCCAAATCCCTAATCTCAATTGACGAGATTAAATCTCACTATCCCATTAGATCAATGGCTCACATTTAATTTAAGTCACTAGTGCCAAAACTTAGGCACTTTATTAAATTAAACTCACTTTATAAAAAGACATTCACTTTATTAATTAAAGTGAACTCCCAAAAAGCATAGGAGTCATTAAATGACGATTTCCACAAGTTAAACACCCCTTGTGGAAATACATATTTGAGCTACAGTCATCAACACCCCGAACCAAGCAGAGGACCAAGTTGACTCAGTCAAGGGTGAACTTGGTCAACCCGGTTGAATCCAAGTCTGTACGAACTGATTTTCAAAACTATGATGCTAAAAAAGGTACGAGGCTGGGTGCTACCCATCACACCTGGCATCTAAGCTAAAGGAAGTGAATGTTATGAGGTCCAGCCCCATAGCACGTCTCTAAAAGCACTTTCAACAAAAAATGATTTGATGATAATATGGATATATCTCTAGCTAATGTAACAACTACCATGTATATGTTATTAACATTCAGTCTTCCAACTTCTTTGGCACTGCCACCGTATGAATGCTGTCCCTTCAAGGATGGAGAATCACCATGTTTGATTGGTGACACATTTGTAAATGAACTACTTAGTTTATTGCAAGTGGTAACAGACTCAGTTACTAGAATACAGATATGGATATGCCAGTTCTAAAATACACACACACATCTCGATGTTATTTTGCCTATTTGCACCCTCACTTGCAATAAAAATAAGCAAACTTGAACATTTTGTCCCTAATTTTTCATGCTTCCGTCATTAATTAAATTATGAATATTTTATGTATATTTTTAATTTCATGTCAACTTTGAATCGAAGGGCTTATTGAGTCTGATCCAACCCCAAGTCGTGCAACTTTGATCTCACATAAGAATAATACAAATTTTGACTAAGGAAGTGTTTAGAATTGCCTATTTGTACAAAATTGGGTAACTTGGAAGCCTAAACATCCTTGTAGACCAATTGAATCCTCTATGACCAACCTATCTAAACTTGAAACTTGTCAATTGCTGAGTGAGGCACTTGACACCACAATTCCTGTCGATTGGCATATGCATTCTTTGGTGACTAATTTCTTGCCTCTTTAACCTTCTTCTGACTGGGATAATACACTTTGGTTGGGTTGTAACAAGCTGCATCATATAACAGGAGTTCATTTGGATGGAAAAACATGGACAAAATCAATCCATAATACATATAAATTGATTCAACATCCAGTGCTTAGCTTGAAGTTCGACCAAAAGTGAATCACCCAATTCAGCAAAACTAGTTTAAGCTACTTTACTAGTAATGTTGTAACCAACGAAAAGAAAATGCTTAGTCAGCAATGACAAGCATCTAAATGATGGATACTGCTTCTACAAATTCAAGGAAAGAGAAAACCACCAAAGAGACTCAATGTTAAGCACCAACTATCCATTCATCATAAGCCCATTTTTAGGAATTTCAAGAGACATGCTTTTGTACATTAAACACTCCTTGCACATACATGTATAAAGTTATACATTATTAACCTTTTCCAAGTAGATTCCTACAAACAAAAGCCTAGAGTTACAAGAAAAAATACTGCTTTACATATACAATTTTATAATTTCTTTATAAGAGGCGACAATAAAAATTGCTTTGCACCAATTTGAAACCAAATCCCCGGTCGCTATATGCAATTTGTCAAAGATTCTACCAAAACAGCCAGTCATAAGTATAAGTATCGGCAATGCTAAAAAGTTTTGAAATATTCTGAGCAAGTAGGTTCAGTTACCTGCCATAGTTGTTGAGTAAAGGAAGCCACGAACTCTCTGTTAAATACAAAGATAATAACACATTTTGTTAACTATATTTCTATTGATGTTTAAGTGTGAAATTACTAAAAACTGACTTTCCTTGACAAACAAATGAATCGGCTCCATACAGGGTAAAATCAAGAAAAGCAATGTAAACATTGCTTTGGAATATTCTTAAGAATATCAACATTTTTAGATTGATTTCAAGTGATGTTCAAACTTCAAAGTACTTTCCCATATATATATATATATATGACTGCCAAGATATATGTTCAATATAATATAACATTCCTAGATTAGTATAAAGAATATGAGAACATGTGAACAGTTTACAGTTTATCCTGATTCATGGATCATCCTTGGGGACTAAATTCAGAGGGTGAATTTTTATGATTCTAATAACAGAGCAATGGGATAAAATATCTCATGAAAAGGCACACTGTCACTTGCTCACATCTAGTGCAGAGGCATCATCAGGTACAGTATAAGTCGTTGAATTTCGCATAGATGCTGTCATCTGCTCTATTTCTTCTGTTGTATATGCTGCAATGCGATATCCAACAAGTTAAAAGTCAAAAACTGTACTTGGTACATAAACTATTTTTTCCCAAATTAAGAACTAACTTTGATAACTCCAAACAATGCTACTTCTTAAACAACATATATGAATGGATATTTATATCCATACACAATGATTTTTGCAGCATAATTTTTATTCTTATCTGAAGAATATGTGTACAAAAAAGCCTCAATGCATCCTGGCTACAATACACAAAAATATCAAATGCTAATTCATTGCAATTTGCCTATGATCTAAAGCATCAACCTCTCTTTTGGTTTCTATCAATTCTGTTAGAATATTTCATATTCATTTTCATAGAGATATGACTTTTCAACAATAGAAAAGTAGTAGAAAAGTCAAAAAAGTACATGCACAGGAGTAGAAAAGTCTTGCACATGCAAGAAAGCTATAAAAGCTATTTTAAGATTGGACGGTTTATTTTGGGAAGAGCTGAAGATCTATCTTATCTTCAGCAACCAGTTTTGTATTGTAGATTAAAATTTAAAATATATGATATTAGGCAATACAAAGAAACATTCGAGATTCAAAATCTTTCTTCAATCATATGCCTCGTGTGCTCTGATAAATGTAACATGGCATCAAAACCATCATCAATCCTGTCAGCTTGTAAGGAAGTAAGCTGAGTTTCAAAGGGGGTGCAGAGTGCCACTTGATGAACACCAGACCTGCTGAGAACCATGCCATATAATGATTTTGCTCAGTACAGATAAGTCTATGAGTGTAACAACTGAGTTTCTCAGAACAGCAACTGACTTTCCGATTGTAGTAAACAAGTTTTCACATGTCCGGCTATTGCTGTCCATGTCAGCATTTATGCTTTGAGGGCAGCAATGTAACTTTGGAGGCCTGTTCCACCCTGCATCTATCATATCAGCCTAGTCAACCTTATTTGTGGCCAAGGATCGACTTCTTAAAATCTGCATATGATTTCCAACCCAGCCATCTTAACATTTAGCAATCACCTGATTTAGAGAACCAACCTAGAAATGATTCCAAGCAGCTGGATTCGAGGATCTGAACTGTGTTCAACATGTCAGCAGTCTGATATAAGAGTCTAACCAGGATTTCACAGACCTAATAATCTGGTTTTGATGTTTGTCCTGTTTTCATGCTTTAACCAACCAATGTAAACGCTAGTCCTGCATTTTTACAGGCCAGTGATACCATGCAGATGTATGATTTTGCATTGCAGAGGGTTGAATTTGTGTTAAAAGTGTTTTAAGGTGTCAGTAATTTTAAGCCAAAAAAAATTCTAAACAGTTGAATCTTTTCATATTACAGATTACTTTAAACAAAGCTTCAGAAAACTGAGCTCTTCGTGACACTATCTCCTCAAACATATGAGGTATAATCGGTAGTTGTTCATATGCCAAACCTAGACTGGATCGTAGAAATCCAAGCAAAATGCCAATGATAAAGAGTCGATACAACTAATCCATGACTTCACATTGTTCACAACAAAAAGAAATAGGGAAAAGCAAAGTATTAGTGGCAAAATGAAAGTTACTACACTTGACATCTGAGGAATGCATATGAGTTTTGACCTTCTATGTCTGAGGAATACATCTAAGTTTCAATCATCTACGTCTGAGGAATAAGTCTGAGCTATCCCTGCTATAGGTTTGAGAATCTGTCTGCACATACATTTGAGATACGTCTGATTTAAGACTGATGAGAGCAATATCACAGCAGCAAAATTAGTGGCTTGCAGTAGCGACTTAGGGCACACCCAAATTTTACCAACAGCAAATTTCAGTACTGTAGTGCCTCATTTTGCATCTGTCAATCAGTCTTCCCTTCCACATTCTGCTGATTTTTTCTGTTCACACGACCCTTTTCACAGCCTCTCATAATTTTGTGGGGGCATTTTCCTGCCACTTCTGGAGTCTTCAAGAAAAGTTGAAGGGCTTTTGTATTAGACTTCAAGGGTTGGGTTTTTAAAGGATTCACAAACACTGTTTTCTGAATACAAAGGACATTTTCTTGCAATATTCAATATTTACCAGACATTTTGTTCCAAGTTTACCACCAGATTATGGGATCTTCCCTTCAGCTCATCATCCAATCAACCTCATCCACAGTGGCTAGAACAGGGACTTAGTATTTTGCATTTGAGAACAGTTGAGCACTTTTCAAGAAAAAACGAAGGTTTTCTGGTTGAATTTCTGTGCAACGAGCTCTGGACCAAGGGTTTTCAACTGTATTCTCTGATATTTTTTTGCTCAGTGGCTGGAATTCAGATTATATCTCTGTGCCAGTGATTTTGTTGGTGGTCACAATATGCACAGGTAGCTTTTCTAGAATAAATTGAGTCAGGGTCATTTTGGCTTATCACATAGTAACCTGGTACATATGACTAAGAAATTAGCTATCTCATGAAGATCTTTGGGAAGCCATGAAGCAGAATTTCCAGTCCACAGAAGTGATGGGAGACACGGAGGAGGAATTGAGAACGATGATAATGGCATTAAGCCCATGAAGATGCAAGATGGAAAAGAAGAATTATTTCTTCAAACAACTGGAAGCCAAACACAAGGAGCATAAGGCAACAGTGGAAGATGGGTCCCAGCCTCGGTCATCTTTCTCCGATGTGACCAAGGAAACCTGTGCTTCTACTCACATAAGGTTTCAGATGGAGCCTTCCTCCAATTACATTAATACACTAGGGACGGGCATCATTGAACAAGACTTTGTTGTCAATACCAAAGGAGATCCATTGCTTGCACAAAAATTGAAAATTGGCAAATTTGATACAGACCTCAGGGACAATCCCGTCCTTAAATCAGCAGCAGAGAGACAACAGAAAAGAGCTGTTATACTCTCTTTTCTTTGCAAAATGTCATTGGATCAGGATATATATAAATAGCATGCTGATAACAGAAGCCTTGTGGATGGCATATTGAATCTTCCTGAGGGGCTTGAGAAGAGTTATATTTGTGTGGTGCTTGGATCTAAAGAGGCAGCCCAGAGTGTGTTGCTAAAAGGGACATGAATGATTGCAAGCGCCACAGCCAATGTTCAATCCTGGTGAGAATTTTTTTCCCGAGTAGCGTCACAACACCAATATGCTGTATGCCTCAATTGTTGGGTCAGGATATATGTGTGTGTGTGTGTGCGTGTGTGTGTGTGTGGCATGCTGACAACAGAAGCCTCGTGGATGGCATATTGAATCTTCCTGGGGGGCTTGGGAAGGGTTATATTTGTGTGGTGCTTGGATCTGAAGAGGCATCCCAGAGTGTGTTGCTAAAAGGGACTTGAATGATTGCAAGCACCACAGCCAACAATCCTGGTGAGATAATTTTTTGCCCGACTATGCATCACAACACCAATTTCCCCTTTGGATCAAGTCTCCACGAATGTCGCAGCACTGTTGTACATGCATTGACAAAATTGTTAATATTCTCAGCACATGGTAACCTTTCTAGCAATCTGACATAACCTACCTACTTAGGAGCAGCAAAAAACAGAAAGTAACCCAATTTTAAGTGGGCCAAACCTTTTGTCATAAACTCGGCATCATCTTGAAAACTTTCAGAGAGGATTGCTGTTAAAGTTTAGAATATAAATGCCACAAGTAAAATAGAGTATCGACACATATTGCACATGAACACATAAAGATCGATACCAGATTTATAGTGGAGAAACCCTCATAGGGTAGAAAACTCCACTTTAATAAATTTCTTTCATTCAATGATTCACATAATGTAGTAATATAACCAGTGTTGTGATCCCTGGTGGGTACCCCCTGAGTCTTCTGCAATTTGCCAAGTTGGCCCCAAGAAGTGTAGCCACCAAAGAAATCTCCATTTTCAAACTCAGCTCTAACTTGGCTCAACTCGGAAAACTCCGCAAACTCGACTCAAACTCACCCAAACCCGGCTCGAAATCCCCTGCAGTCGCCCAGCTTAGAAAATGCATACCCACGTAGTTTTGCCTTGGAGAAAAGGCCGAAAACGAGGTTTTATGAGAGAAAAAAGGAGGGGGAAGGCCTCCAACAAAACCCTAAAGCCATTTAACCCCAAAAACACATTCATTATAATTATACTTTCATTTGTGCATTTCATCTTGATTGTTCACAGAGAATCATTTTTAGCATTATTTTATGGATGGAAATGTCATTAACGCATTATTATTTTTTCTCCACAAAATTTCCTATATTTTGAGTGTTTTCTCTATCTGTTGAGTTTCCGAAGTCCTGTGCTAAGTTTTGACACGTCATCCAGTTTTGTCGAGTCCCAAGCTGGCTGAGTTTTTGCCGAGTCTGAGTCCCACAACATTGGCTATAACATTCAGCAGGCATATAGAGGCACAAGGGCCCATAACTATAGTGATTAGCTCTAGCATATCTACTGCATTAATTGTTTGAATTTGTAGCTCGGGCAGGTTCTTCCACACTAGGGGTGTCTAGTAGTGTGGAAGAGGCCCAACTTATATCTAGACAGCACTTTAGTCGGTGGGGACCACTAAAGTCAACTTAAGATTAAATCACAGCCATAGGATGTGACTTAAGTTGCCTCAATAAGTGATTAAGTCCCCACCATTAGATTAAGATCTTGATGAGATGATCCTAGGGCCAGGATTGCATGAGAGAAAAGGCTAGGGTTACAAATAACCTAGCAAGCCTCATTATCTCAACACCTCAAGAAGTGAAGCAAGTCGAATGAGAGAGGAGGCACTTCCAAGGGAGGTCGAGAGCTAGGTCAAGAGGAACCTGTCAAAGAGGCCGAGATAGGGCCAGCAACAAATCCAGTGAAGACAAGGGGTCGAGCACAGCTGAGATATAAGACCAAATCGGGTCTTATCAAGCAGGACAAGGAGGCCGAGCTAGGGCCAACAGCAAACCCAGTTAAGAGGAGACCGAGTAGGGCTGAGGAGTAGACTAAGTCGGCTCTTACTGGACACGAAGAGGATACTAAACAGAGATAAGAAGGCCGAGACAGGGCCATCAGCAAGCTGAACCAGCAAACAGCGGAAAGAGGAATCCGTACGAGTGGTACGGATTCCGTACTGATCGTACTATCAACCAGCGGAGAAAAGAAAAAAAGCCATACCCAGGTCTGGAAATAGTATGGACATTTTGTTTATCAGTAATTTTGCAGAAGAGTAATGTAATTCGGGCTATATTACAGCCACAGTTTTGCTGTATGGTCACCCTGGGTACAACCTGTGAATGTACGGACCCGTACAGGTGGTACGGTCTCTGCAAATCTATGCTAGGCAAAATATATATGTATGCACAGTCTATTATAAATAAATTGCTCTGTTTATTGTCATTTTTCATAGCTTGTAACTTTATTGTGTGGCTGTCTCAAGTATTATGAATACAATGGCTGTAGCTTAGACCTGATAATTAAATTTATAGTTAATTTCTTCATTAATTACAGATCACTAGGCCACCTTCTAACCACCATAACAATAAAGGACCACTAAGTCCACCTTCTAACCACTACATTAATGACAAACCATTAGGACAATTAATGTCCACTAAGTCAAGATTAACCAACATATTTTCAACATCCCCCTTTCAGATTGACTTGAGGACACAAAAATGGAAAGCTGGCATAGAGGATATTTGACCAAGTAAATAAGTTACATCCGAAAATCCACCCTTAATGTATTGGGAAGGGAATACAAATGATGACAACGATAATATGACCAAGATGAAGTGCAGACATGCTCTCAATGGACTGTCCAACTGTATAATTGAAACCTCTCAAACACCTCCACATGATCCTCTTCAAAAAATAGCGAAGCGAGCACAATTTTAAAAGAAGAGTTCCATAACTAAATGATAACCTCCAAAACACTTTCCCACGATCCTCTTCAGAAACAGTGAAGCAAACACGATTTTACAAGGAGCAAATGCACAAGCGGTCAAAGTGGTCACCAAAAAACTTCAATTTTGTCAGCAGTCAATCAAGTAATCAAATATAGAGCTAGGAGAGCATTGTACTATTGTTACTTGTATAGTCAACAAAACAAGTTGATGAGAAGTACTCAAACAAGTGCTCAAATTACACCATGACCAATTGTCAACACAACCACAAAAAAGTTAAACCCTTGTCAATGGTAATGATCCTAGATTTTTCCATTTTTCACTTCTTCTCTAGAGATTTATGAGAAGACTTGTTGACGGAAAAATATCAATACTTGGATGGAGACATAAAATGCTTCCAATCATGATGGTTAGGGTGCCTATACAGCTAAGATGTTATTGGAGGAGAATCTGGATTTGATTGATCAACAAGTGCAAGATGTGTCACCTGCAAGACAGTGTCGGATTCTAGTGCAGGCATTGACAAATTATCAAATGAAGAATTAAATGGCGGTGGAAGATGTGGTTCCAACAAATTAAGAGATGAAAAGGTAAAAGGGCAAGTACAACTAGTGATGAAGTCACAACATATCCAAGGCCTGCTTTCACTAGTCTCATATCAAGCTCAATGGGAGTGACAATCCTCTACCCATGCTTACCAAGTCCAACACCAATATAACCCATCTAATGAAGCAATCTTGAACCAAACCCTTTCATGTTCATTTCAAAATTAGGAAAACAATGCTCATGAGTAGCCAACAATGCATGAGAAGAAGATGCA
Organism: Picea engelmannii; assembly: GCA_009831015.1. Taxonomy (NCBI): domain Eukaryota; kingdom Viridiplantae; phylum Streptophyta; class Pinopsida; order Pinales; family Pinaceae; genus Picea; species Picea engelmannii. The sequence goes on along the minus strand of ML783260.1, from coordinate 42,180 downwards.
AAAGAAGACACGTCAATAAGAAGGGCATCTGGCTCCTTTAGCTCATTCAGGCATTGCTCTTCAAGCTCGATAAGATCTTGATTGTAGCATCACAAATCCTAGATGATTTTATCCTTCTCATCCAACTGTTAATGTTAATGCAGGTGATCATAATCAGTCTTTAGATCTCAATATGCATCAAAGAGACGAGAATTACCTTATTGAAGTAGAAGAACCTCCTTACGAAGCTGCAAAACAGAATCCTACAAAAGAGTGATTTCATCTTGTAGCTAATCAATAATATCTTCTAGCGAAGCATTCTGACCACAAAGCTCAACATTAACAATCTGCACGGAATAAACTTCATCCCAAAGTTGATCATTAGATTGCTACAAGGAAGCAAACTCCTTCACATAAATTTCCTGCAGCAATTCCTTTTCTTCAGTGTTTTCGGAGAAGGAATGTGTCTTTAGCAACAAGAGCATACAAACAAAGCCATGGGCACTAAATTGCTTTGGAGGTTGATAACCGGAAATCTCACCTGGTGGAAACACGCGGTATGGAAAAAATATTTCAGAGGGAGCACACTAAAAAGTACTGAACTGCTACCAAGAAGGGACACTGGCTCTCCTATATTTAAGCTTCTACTTGCTGCCAAAGATCTCATACAGAAAAACCTCAATTGGATACCAGGATACGGTCGTAAAATCAACCCTTGGACCGATCAGATTCTGGAAGCTTGCCACAGGAGATCTGTTTCAGAGATTGAGATGGCCAGTTTCAGAGGTCCGGAGGCTTGCCACAGGAGATCTGTTTCAGAGATTGAGATGGCCAGTTTCAATCTCTGATTTCTTCATCAGCTGGGGGAATCATTACTCTGGTAATTTTACAAATAAATCCATCTTTAAGAGGATATGGATAACACTACCAAAATATATCTGCTGGAACACTTGGACAGCCAGAAACAAAAAAAAAATAGATGTGAAAACACCAGTCCAAATAAGGCCTCATTGTGCGCCTGCGCTCTTCTCTCTGATTACATAAAGTATCGGATAAAATGGAAATGGAAAAATCTGGACCTACAGGAAATTAATTGGATCTCCAACTTCCAGATCAACAACAATCACTCCCAAGCAGCAGCCTCCACCAGAAGTATTCCAAAATGGGCCCTTCGTATGTCAAGGAAGAATTTAAAGAATGGAAGACTCAGCAGAATGACTACATCCTCTTTTTCGACGAAGCTTCTCGAAGCAATCCAGGGGCAGCAGGAGCAGGGGGAAATATCATCAATCCCGGAGGTGACACAGTTATAAGATATGCATGGGGTTTAGGCACTATGTCAAACAATGAAGCTGAAGTGTACGCCCTTCTCAAAGGTATCGATTTAGCACCTTCAACTGGCATAAGGAGGATAGTCATTTGTGGGGATTCCATGCTAGTGATCCGAGCTTTGATCACTCAAAATACCATGGGAGGAAATGTCTTCGTGGGTGTCTTATCAAGGATTAACGCCCTCCTCAAGAAATTCGAGGCTTACTCCTGTTTTCATATAAAAAGGGAGCTCAACTCTGACACTGACCATGAGGCCAAAGAGGGAGCTCACTTTAGAATTGGAGTAATAAAGGTCAATGGGAGCACCTTGCTCCATCACATTCCTTGAACCTAATGTATGTTCATTGTATTTTTCTACTCGGACAGTTCGTAAAAGTTTACAGCTACAAAGTCACTAGTTTGTATAAGGAGTTCAATAGTTTTTTTGTAGAAAAATCAGCAGCACAGGACTCAATCAGCTTTGAGCACAATTTTGTAATATTCAAATGCTGTTTCGCCTAGACGCAGCACCCCTTATATAATATATACTTTCAGTCTCTTTAAAAAAAAAAAACAAGAGCATACATGGCGGAAAATAAAAGGAAATTTTCCAATATGCTTGGCAAAAAAACTGCAAAATCACCAAGTAAGGCACACAAAGTGTGAGGGTAATCACCCAAAAAAATTATTCATTCCAGCAGTAATTATTTCAAACATTGGAAATTTACCTCTAAAACATGCTGGAAAACAGCTATAAACACTGAAAAATGTGTTGAAAAAATACGACCTGGGCACTCCAAGCAATGTTGAAGATGGGTACAAAAACCTTGCTTACAATCTTCACAGTCACATCAATCACAAGGCAGGGTTCACCTATTTTGATACCATGTTAAAGTCTAGAATATAAACACCACATGGAAAGTAGAGTCTCCACACATATTGTACATGAACACATAAAGATTGACATGTGAATTATAGTGGAAAAAAGTATTCACATGGGGTAGAAGTGTAACATCTAGCATGCATGTAGAGGCACAAGGGCCTGCATATGTAGTGATTAGCTCTAGCATAACTACCGTATTAATTGACCCCAAGGGATAGCTCGGTTGATTTGCCCCATTGTGCTAAGGCGTAATGCTCAGGGAGGTCTGTGGGATCCATTCCCACCAAGTCCTGCGGGGTTACCAGTGGCTATTGCAGCTGGAATTCAATACCGCTTTCCATCTGGAAACACAGGGGAGAGGGGGAAGAATCCATGGAATGGCATTAGCAAGGTACTAGTGTCCTCATTCTTCATGTAAGTGTGGGCAGGTGGGGGACATTATTTCCCCAGGAAAAATAACTGCAGCATTAATTACAGATAACTAGACCACCTTCTAACCATCATATAACAATAAGGAACCGCTCAGGAGTCAGGCCACCTTCTAACCACCAAATTAATGACAAACTATTAGGACATTAATATCCACTAAGTGAAGATTAATCAACATATTTCCAAAGGTTGCAACATTAATGCATAAAGAAACCTTGTTTGCAGATTGTTGTATATTCCTCGTCCACTTCTTGCATATAATTGTGAGATCGTAATTGAGGGATAAGGTATAACTTCTAATAGTCAAAAGCCTAGGGTCAAATCCCACGACCCTTCAATACTCATTTTACTCAATCACTTAGTTTTAATAACGGCACTTTTTTTACCAACTTCTGTTCACATTTCTTCCTTTTTATCTTATAAGCTTGGTTAAAAGTTGAAAAAAGAATTTTCTTAAACAATATTCTAATTTTTAGTTTTATTCAAACCTTCTAAAAACTTTGTTAAGAGAGCTTAAAATGAAGAAGAAAAAGAAGGCAAGAAAGGGTAAAATAAAATGAAAGTCAATGGACAAGGAGTATTGATAGCACATAACAAGAACAAATGATCGTTGCAGACAGGACAAAAGAGCAGAGGTGACATAGAATGAGGGTGAGAAAGTAATTGAAGAACACGAGTGGAGAAACAAATGAGGAAGAAGAACAAAGGTTGAAGACAAAATCCACGATGGACAGATAATAGACAGTGAGGCTTATAGCAATGAGACGCAGTTGGCTAGAAGACCAAGTGGAAAGGCAAAAAAGGAACAACTGAAGGGCAAACTGCGGGACTACAAAAGAGAACGCAGACAAGATAGGGAGAGCAAGGTGATTCAGTAGCAAAAGGAAGACACTGCAATTGTCTATATCTTATGTTTTTTATATATTTATCACTTGTGTATTTTTGTCGAAAGGAAGACAGAGTGCAATAGAAAGAAACAGAACAAATGAGGGTAATTGAAGAGAGTATAAGGCAACATAGACTCTGATACCACTTGTAGTAAGGATGCGTAGGTCACTACCAAAAATATAGTAATTACATCATGATTTAATAAAGAGACAACCACAAAGGATTAAATAAATAATTACTATGCAACAATGTAATGTGTCAGAAGACAATGTGAGACTAAAAATATGTCCATACATCTTCTTAAAGGTCGTGATCATTAAGCATGAATTATAATATCTAACATAATATACATACTGTATAATTATATTATAATTAGGTACATTGCAACAACAAATAATAAAGGAATTCTATCAAATACGAATTGTAGATGAATCATGCCAGGGGATCTTTCTTATGATCTAATTCCATAAATTTTGAATGAGGTTATGTGGTTAATCTGTGTAATTAGGTATTACAGTTGAATCACGCCAGGGGATCTTTCTTATGATCTAATTCCCTAGATTTCAAATGATGTAAATTCATTAATATGTGTAATTAGGTATTGCACACAGGTTAAAAGCCCAACTCTAAGTTTACCTATTTATCTCAAAGATGTATTAAGTGAAATTGACTCCACAAGATGAGTAAGCATTGTCCCATGGCTGTAGAGTGCACGAGTGTATAAGTACTGATGCATTAATTTTGATTGAACTCAAGCTCAGATTTTGAAAGCTCTTAAGAGAGATCCCTAGAGGCAAGGACTCTTTATGTTTAGTACTCATTCCTGAAGGTTGAACCTGTTCTCTCTCCATCTATGATCATTCTATTACTACTCTAATACGTACTCTGCCAGTTACTTTTATTATGATGTTCTGATTAATTGATGTTCTTATGGTATGTACACAAGGCATGGTTACTCTCTATTGCAAAAGTTCATTTTATCCTCTTCATTGATATGCCATGCCCTGAATCTCTTCATGGAAATTCCATACCCTAAATCTCAAGGGTCATAACAAACGACCACAATGCTCTTCTACTAGTGAAAGCATCATTGGTCTCCATATTAACCATCAGACCATCCTATGCTCTAGTTGAGTGAAAAGAATACTGAAGCAGAGAAAATTCCATATGCCTTTGCACATACTTCATGATATGGAAGCTCAGCGTAGTTATCACTGCCAAGGGTGTATCTTGTATCTGCCTGGTTTATTTCACCCATAAAGAGCATTATCCACTTTACAACCTCAACCAATTTTGTTCCGTAACTTCCCTTCGATGTATATCTCATGTCATTTTAAATTATTTTGATCTGTGGGAAAGCCATGAACTACAAAGAAAATGGTAAAAGAACAAAGAAGAAAACTATAAGTCACGATCATAGAATCTCATTTTGTAGGAGAAATCAAGAAAGGTCCACTGACAATACTTTAAAGACACCTTTTAGACAAAGTGAGATAGGGCGAAAGACACTAGCAGGCATTTGAGTACCAGATGCCCTGGACTGTAGGAAAGATGGAAAGGTTGAAAACAATTAATTCCGGAGATCAATTTTGGGGTTATAAATTTTTTTATTTCCTAATACCAGGTTGTCATATGTGATATTTGAATCCATGGATATGCAGTTTCTGCATTGGATAAATATCTTAACTCTGATTTATTTTGTTATAATTTTACCTGGTTGCTTGGTTAGCATTCTCTTACAGCTGGGTGCAGCTCGCAGTTTGCAGCACATCCGTACAGTACCTTGCAGATCCAGCTTGCCTTGGGACTTGTGCACTGATGTGACAGGGTTGAGGTGCACAAGTTTAACCTCTAAGAGGTGCTGTTGTCTTATAGATTGTGATGGAGGCACATCCATGCTAGCCAACCATAGAAGCTGAATTCACTAAAGTTCTATTTCTGTCCGTGCATGCATTTGCTATATTACATGAGGGGGCAGATCTCTAGGTAGCTAGGGTGCACTGCATGAGAGAGTTCTTGTTAAATTTAAAGCAGCTGCAAGAGCCATTCTCCGGGAGGATGGCAAAGACCCTAGCTGAGATCTAGGGCCCCCAGTACACTCCTGGGGATTTGGTCTGGGACCAAACAGTCAGTGCCATGGCAAAAGACCCTTGTTAGGGCCCCCAGTATATGACTGGGGTTCTTGGTCTGGGACCAAGCAGTTAAAGCCCCTAGATATGCCTAGGGCCCCTGGACATGGTCCAGGGTACCCATGCCTAGGGCATGGGTTGATCCTTGGTCTTTGACCTCGGTGGATAAGACCCCAGAAATGTTTCGGGGCAACCTGATCCTTGATCAGGTATCTTGTTGGTGTATGACCCCTCCCTGAAGGGGGACATGCCCACATGAGGGATGTATCCCATATGCAGTGATGTTAAAATCAAATAGGGTCACTTTGAGAATGAACGGACAAGTATTGCCACCCAGTGACCCAGTCACCCTTGCCAAAACCCTCTTCACCCTTGCTTGTGCTTATTTGGGGTTTTTGTTTATTTTGGCTTTAGGGGTTATTAATTTAAAATGTTTAATCTATAACATATTTAATTAATATTTATATTAATTGAACAAGTTGATTTTTTTAATTATTATCTTTACCCTAAACCCTAGCCAAACCCCTAGGTTTCTAACCCCTAGCCTAAAAGTATAAAATGAGATCTACCCTCCTCTTTTCCTCTCACATTCCATTATGCTCTCCAAAGGTGAGTGGATCTCTCCTACCTGCTGCGGCCCTCTTTCTTTTTGCTGTTGAAGAGTTTGCTGGTGTAAGTGCGGCTCCCCTTGAGGGCTGATTGGTGCGGCCCTTCCCTTCTGCTGTGGGGTGACTGTAAGTGCGGCCCCTTCCTTCTTGCTGTAGGGTGACTGTAAGTGCGGCCCCTTTCTTCTTGCTGTGAGGTGATGTAGGTGCGGCCTCTTGTGTGGCTGTTGATGCAGCCTCTTGTTGTGGTGGCTCAGCCTTGATTATTTTCTGCTGTGGTAGATCAGCCCTCGAGGCTTCCTTTATGGTGGCTCGGCCTTAAAGCATTTCTGCTGTGGTAATTTTGGCCCTTCATGGTGGCTCGGCCTTATGGTTTTTCTGTTGTGGTGTTTTGGTTCTCCTAGTTGGAGCTTTGGTCTCCTTAGCCCAAAACTGTCCATCTCATTAGGATGTGGCCTCTACTATGCAGATCGGGCCTTTCCCTTGCTTGGACCTTGGCCTCTCCTCTTAGATCTGATTACCTTTGTATTGGACATGACCTCCTCTTCACAGATCTAGCTTGTATCTAAACCAGCCGTGCCCTATGACTGTACATACATGACAGCCATACCCTTTGGCACATGTGATTTATCTGCTGGGAAATTATGTGGGTTCAAGGGTTTTTGAAAACAGAATTTTCTGTGTGGTGTTTTTCTCCTACTGGTGGCAAGAAAGTCTTTCATCTTTTGGCAAAGATCCAACCTATATGGCAGATTAATGACCCTAGATTTTGCTGAGCATAAGTACTAATGGAATTTCATCTCTAATGTGTGTTTGCATCTCCTTCATGGTAAGTCTTCAAGGTAAGTGTCTTGTTCATTGGCTCAATTCTTTATTTATCTTAAGGTTTAATATGTTTGAGATCTGTTCCTATCTTGTTTAGATCTGATGTATATCAGACCCTGTTCTACTTAGATCAGTAGATCTATATTAACTTTAGAGTTTAGATCTAGATACTGATCTACATCCTCTTCAGTTTAGATCAGATGAATATTGGATATACACTTTCAGAAACTTATTGTTTGTCCTTCATGTTTCAAGCAGTGTTTGTTTACTGTTCTGAAGATAAGACTTAATTCTATTCTAACTGAATTTTAAAAAAAGGACTACGGTTCTGCTTTATTTCTCAACTTCTAACAGTTCTATTCTAGGAAGAGGGTGCAGATCCCAAAGAGCATGCATGCTGCAGTTTATCCCCCAGTTGAGGTGTTCTATTCCAGGCACTTCTATCCATGCTGCTAGGATGTACTGGCTGAGGAGGTTTTTGACACTATCACCTAGGGTGCATCACTGGTTGACTAGATGCATTGTATTTCCCATCTTCATTATTCTATAAAAGAGCCCTGGGGCGCACCACTGTGTTAGTTCGCAAGTTTCGGTTTTGAGCTATTGCAATGTAATTTTTCTTCTTTCAGTAAACAGAAGATAGATACAGTATTGAGTGTTCCACATTGTGTATTGTTGTTCATAATTTCCAGCAGTATGTGTTTGTAGATTAACGTATTCAAAGGTTTCTATTTTAATTTTTCATTGAGGGTTTCAATTTTTAAGCTACGTAGGTTTATGTTAATTTATCTGAGTGCAGAATCTGCTCACCATGGTCTGAAATTTAACATGGTATCAGAGTACGTTCACTGATATCCTCCAAATGCATGTACGGAATGAGCTGCTGCCTGTGAGAGGGAGTTGTCGAAGGGTTTCAGCAAGTGTGATGCCCAAGCTTCGGTGAGTGAAGCAGATCCGGACCTGTGATAGGTTGTTGGGTGAGATCCCCAACATCTTTCGATGATTGGAAAGTTGTTATTGGTCTGAGATAGGTGATTTGCACCTGGGATAAGTTGTAGATCTAATTTCTTTTGAGTCTGATCTGTGTGTTCAAGTTTGCTTTTAGGGATTGCAGCAATGGCCAGTTTCAATCTCCAAAAGTGTCACATGCTGGAAGGACTTCCAACTTTGTACCATAGAAGTGCAGGATGCAGAATCTCTTGGAGGAGGTTGAACTGTGGTATCTTGTGGATACGAAGGTGACAACTCCCACTGATCCTAAGGACTTGGCAGAAAATACTAAGAAATCGGCCAAGGCAAAGAAAATCGTCCTTGATTCGGTAAAGGATCACTTGATCTCTCACATTGCAAAGAAAAAGATGGTGAAGGAGATGTTTGATGCCTTGGTCATGTTGTACCAAAGTGTCAAATTGTCCTGTAAAATGTTTATGAAGAACAAGCTTAATGGTACCTGCATGAGCAAGACCAATACTATAGTGAGCTATCTGATGAAGATCACAAAGTTGAGAAATCAGTTGCCCTTCAAGAACAAATTGATGAGAGTGAGCTAGTTCAGATCACTCTAAATGACTTTGGTCCATAAAGGCATCACTTTGTTCAGTGTATTTGTGCTCGTGAGTGTTAAAGTTTGTAGTTCAGACAGGTATTTCCACAAGTGTGTCTTCTTGTGAAAATCATCATTAAATGTATCCTATGCTTTTTCTAGAGTTCACTCTATTAATTAATTAATAAAGTGAACGTATTTTTATAAAGTGACTTTTAATTAATAAAAGTGCCTAAGTTGGGTCACTTAGTGATTTAATTAAAAGAGAGCCATTGATCTCACGGTTAGATCTTGACCGTTGAGATTAGGGATTTGGTTCAAGTCAAAGATATAAAAGACAGCAAGGGGCAAATGACAAAGACACATAGAGATCATTCATTCACAAGTCACGTGAGTGATTGGCGAAGATCAGAGTTCTGATTTACAGGTTGGCAAGGAGATTACAGCAGGAAGAAATCAGCAAGGAAGCAGCATTAATTACCAGCAGCAAACTGTACAGCAGTTAGCTAAGAGAGAAGCTGCACGTGTGGGCAGAAAGACAGCCAAAGAAGACAGCACGTGTGATCTGTTCAAGGGCAGAAGGTCGCACGGGTTTCTAGACAGCGGTAGACAAATTTGCAGGCCGCACGTGTGAGCAGGACAGCCCACACGTGCAAGTCTGTACAGGTTGTATAGCTGCTGGTCCGTACAGCAAATCTCAGCAACGGTTTGGAGGTAATTTTTGTCTTCAGATTTTGCTGATATCATTATAAGTTTTCTCAGAGCCATTTTCCCTATTAAGGGAGCTCTTGTAAGTTCTGACGATTAAATGAAGAACTGATTTGAGGAGCAGAAAATTAAATGTGTACTGTGTGATTTGTTTTTCTAGTTTCCACTGCATTAAAGAAGTAAATAACTCCAGTATAGTGATTAGATCTAATCTACTTGCTTAGTTTTGCTGGTTTTAAGAAATTTACATGGTATCATAGCTCTTGCTTTGAGAGAAAAGCAGATCCTGTTGATATAGTGCAGATATTCACAGCAAGCTTGAAGGACAAAGCTCAGGACAGCCATGTCAATTATCAGCGTAAGGGTCGAGGATCGACTTGATGGGGTTTCAAATTTTCTGCCTTGGAAGGCAAGACTGATACTGCGCTCCTGAAGGACCAAGAATTGTGAAGTGTCCAACCCTCCTCGAACTCCAGTGCAGACCTCCATAGGGGGTACGCCAGCAGTGGTAGACCCTGCAGTACAGGCAGCGTGGGATAAGAACATAAAGGCACAGAGAGTAATCCTTGAAGCTGTCAAGGATCATCTAATCCCACATGTGTCAGAGAAGGCCAGTTCCAAAGAGATGTATGATGCCCTAGTATAACTTTTCCAAGGTGATAACATGAGTCGAAAGATGATTCTCAAAACCAAGCTCAGAGAATGCAGAATGACCAAATCCAACAATGTGACCAACACTACCTTATGAGGATCACACAGATCCATGACCAACTTGCAGCGATTGAGGAAGTTGTATTGGATGCAGAGCTAGTGAATGTTGCTCTGAATGGGCTCACCAAGACATGGGAACCATTGATCATGGGCATCTGTGCTTGGGAGAAACTCCCCAAGTGGGAAAGACTCTGGGATAATTGCATTCAGGAGGAGACTCGTAGAGATTCCAGACCCAGCAAGCAGGGAGGAGGTGGAGGAAATGAAAACTTAGCCCTTGTCAGCAAAACCAAAAAAGGCAAAGAGAAAATTTTTGTCAAGAAGGGTGACAGTCATGGAGAGGGTCAGCAGTCTGGGCATAAGAGCGACATGAGCAAGATCAAATGCTATATTTTCCATAAGAATGGCCACTTTGCCTCTCAGTGTCCACAGAGGAAGAAAGGCAAGTTGCAGACAGTTGCAACAACAGCAGAGGCACAGTTGATCGAACTTGCATCCAAGTTCGAGGGTGATTTTTCATTCATGTCTTGCCTTTCTACCAGCATTACTCCCAACAGTGCTTGGTACTTGGATAGTGGTGCATCCTACCACATGACAGAGGCTACAGAGCTATTCAACAGCTTATCAGAGGAGGACTCAAAGCTTCACATACAGCTTGAAACAATGCCAAGTATCCAGTGAAGGGTCAAGGGATAGTGCAATTCCAGCTTGAGTCAGGAGGATCCTTTGATGCATAGGAGGTACTATATGACCTGGCCTGAAGAAGAACCTGTTGTACATCTCAATCATGCAGGACAAAGGTTATGAGGTGAACTTTCGGAGGGGGTATGTGTTCATTCGCCCAAAGGGAGCCAATCCAGACACTGCTTTGAGGATTAGAGTCTTGGAATGAGGATTGGAGTCCGAGATGGGAACCTTTCTAGACTTCAAGGCTAGCCTGTTCATGCATCGATGCACACCAGTGAGAGCTTGTGTGAGTTGTGGCACAAGAGGATGGGACATCTCCATCACATAGCTCTACCATTATTGAGGCAGATGATCACTGGGCTTCCAGACTTCATTCTGGATCATCAAGGGGTGTGCAGAGGCTGTGCACTTGGCAAGAATGTCAAAGCACCTTTTCCTAGCAACAAGACTCGATCTAAGGGCATCTTGGATCTAATCCATTCAGACGTTGGAGGGCCTATGTCAATAGCTTCAATGAAGGGCGCATCCCACTATGTGACCTTCATTGATGACTTCTCCAGGAAGACCTAGATCTACTTCATGAAGACAAAGGACGAGGTCTTCAGTCACTTTTGAGCCTTCAAAGCTCGGGTAGAGAACATGACAGGAAGTAAAATCAAGGTGTTGAGGACAGATAACGGGATGAGTTCACCTCTGCAAAGTTCGTTGATTTTTGCAAGGAGGTAGGAATCAAGAGGGAGAAGATAGTGCCCTACAACCCGTAGCAGAATGAGGTTGTAGAGAGGAAGAATTGGTCGATCATCAATGCAGCAAAGGCCATGATCCATGATCAAAACTTGCCTTTGTTTCTGTGGACCAAGGCATGCAATACAACTGTGTATTTGCAAAACAAGAGCCCATGCAAGATACTGAAGGATAAGACACCAAAGGAAGCCTTCACAGGCAAGAGACCTAAGATAGGACATCTCAATATTTTTGGTTGTCCAGTCTATATCCACGTTCCTATGGAGAAGAGGACAAAGTTGCAGCCCTCAAGAGAGAGGCATCTTGGTGGGATACAGCGAGGATTCGAAGGCTTACAAAGTCTTCCTGACAAAGCAGCAGAGGACAATAGTGAGTCGAGATGTCAAGTTCGAGGAGAACTTGGCATCTAGGCAATCTCAAGACCTACCAACAGTTGCAGAGGAGCCACAGGAAGTGGACCCAAAGGATGATCCGAGAGCAGAGACTTCCAGTGCGAGGAGCCAGACTCCAGAGAAGGTGGAGAAGCAGTCAACCCCTTCAACTTCAATTGGGAGGCCCAAGTGGTTTGAGCAGACCTTGTGGGATGCTCAGGAGCATGTTGAGCCACCCAGGACCACATTCCGAGAGAGCGGGCCTCCTTAGAAGTTTTCGACATACATGGTTTTGATGACCAACATCATAGACTCAGAGCCCTCCAACTTTGAGGAAGCAGCCAGCCAATAGGTTTAGAGACATGCCATGATGGAGGAGCACAACTCCATCATGAGGAATGATGTCTAGGAGATTGTGTCGAGGCCAGATGGCAAGTCAATGGTGACTTCCAGGTGGCTTTACAAGGTAAAGCATGCAGCAGATGGCAGTGTGGAGAAGTACACGGCCAGATTTGTGGCTCGTGGGTTCTCTCAGAAAGGAGGAGTAGACTACAAGGAGACTTTTGCTCTTGTAGCCAAATACTCCTCTATCCGAGCAGGACTATCTATTGCTTCTAAGATGGGGTTGAGCATCCATTAGATGGATGTGAAGACAGCCTTCCTTAACGAAGTCATTGAGGAAAAAGTCTATGTCGAGCAGCCATAGGGGTTTGAGGTTCATGACAAGGAGACACATGTGTGCAGGCTGAAGAAAGCCCGGTATGGACTCAAACAGGCACACAGAGCCTGGTACTCCAGGATTGACAGTTATTTGCAGGACATGGGTTTCACCAAGAGTGAGACATATCCCAACCCATGCTTTTTACTATTTGGATCTGAGGTCCTCATCTTGGTATTGTATGTGGATAATCTCATTCTGACAGGTGCAAAGAGGCTAATTGCAGGGTGCTAGTCAGACTTAGCATCAGAATTTGAGATGAAGGATATCGGGCCAATACATTACTTTATGGGACTTGAGGTTTGGCAGACCAAGCAAGATCTTACTTGGACAGGGAAGTACACTCTTGAGATCCTGAAGAGATTCAGGATGGAAGAGAGCAGACCAATGGCCACTCCAATGGTGACCCACCTGAGAAAGATTGATTCTTCGGATTCAGAGTTGGCAGACCCCAGACAATACCGGCAAATGATTAGTTCCTTGATGTATCTAGTCAACACTAATCCAGACATTTGCTTTATTGTTAACACTTTCAGCCAGAAAGCATGTGCTCAGATACTTGCAGGTCACGGTAGGATATGGGTTGCAGTTCCTTGGTGGAGTTGGTGTGAAGTTGCAGGGGTACTCAGATTCAGATTGGGCAGGCAGTGATACAGATTAAAAGAGCACCTTTGGGTGCTACTTCAGTTTGGGGTCAACAGTGATTTCCTGGTTCAGCAAGAAGCAGACCTCGGTAGCATTGAGTTCAGCTAAGGCAGAGTACATGGCAGCCAATTTAGCTAGTTGTGAAGCCATCTGGCTTCGTAAGCTACTCATAGGATTGTTTGGTCAGGAGCTTAAGCCGACCTTGATCCACTGTGATAACCAGAGTTGCATCAAACTCTCGAAGAATCCAGTGTTTCACGACAGGTCGAAGCACATTGAGATCAAAGACCATTTCTTCAGGGACATGGTGTTGAAGGGAGCAGTCAAGCTCCAATATATTCCTACAAATGAGCAGTTGGCAGACATTTTCACCAAGCCCTTGGTGAAGGGCGAGTTCTTCTTCTTTAGAGACAAGCTTGGAGTGGTGGATAATACCTTCCTCACTAAGAGGGAGTGTTAAAGTATGTAGCTCAGATAGGTATTTCTGCAAGTGTGTCTTCTTGTGGAAATCATCATTAAATGTATCCTATGTTTTTTCTAGAGTTCACTTTATTGATTAATTAATAAAGTGAACATATTTTTATAAAGTGACTTTTAATTAATAAAAGTGCATGAGTTGGGTCACTTAGTGATTTAATTAAAAGAGAGCCATTGTTCTCACGGTTAGATCTTGATCGTTGAGATTAGTGATTTGGCTCAAGTCAAAGTTATAAAAGACAGCAAGGGGCAAAGGACAAAGACACAGAAATCATTCATTCACAAGTCACGTGAATGATTGAGGAAGATCAGAGTTCTGATTTTCAGCTTGGCGAGGAGGATTATAGCAGGAAGAAATCAGCAAGTTAGCAGCATTAATTATCAGCAGCAAACCATACAGCAGTTAGTTAAGAGAGGAGTCGTATGTGTGGGCAGAAAGGTATCCAAAGAGGGTTGCACATGTGATCTGTTCAAGGGAAAAAGGTCGCACGAGTTTCCAGACAGTAGCAGACAAGTGTGTAGGGCGCACATGTGAGCAGGACAGCCCACACGTGCGAGTCTGTACAGCTCGTATAGGTCGTACAGAGCAATCTATACAGCAAATCTCAACAGCGGTTTCGAGGTGATTTTTGTCTTCAGATTTTGCTGATATCGTTGTAAATTTTCTCAGAGCCAATTTCCCTATTAAAGTAGCTCTTGTAAAGTTCTGACGATTAAATGAAAAACTGATTTGAGGAGCAGAAAATTAAACGTGTACTGTGTGATTTGCTTTTGTAGTTTACGTTGCATTAAAGAAGTAAATAACTACAGTATAGTGATTAGATCTAATCCACTTGCTTAGTTTTGTTGGTTTTAAGAAATTTATAGTGAGAAGTTACCCACTTTTGAAAAACTATGGGATGATTTCAACGTAGAGAAGAGATTAGAGAGTTTCAACTAGTTTTAACAAATCTCAAAACCTAGCCCTCATCCGAAAGATGAGGAAAAAAGAAAAGAAGGGAGGCTCCATGATGCAGGGTCAAAAGAAGGAAGATTCAAGATCTTCGAACAAAGAGAAGAAAGATTCGAGCCATGTGAAGTGCTTTAAGTGCCACAAGTTTGGTCACTGTGCCTCTCAATGTCCTAAGGAGAAAGGGAAGGGTAAGCAACCATAAAATAAGTTTGCAAGGAGTGCAAAAGCTTCTATAAGAGTTGATGAGCTTGAATCCAAATTGGAGACAACCTTCTCCATGATGTTGTGCCTTTCCACAAACATTGTTTCTGGTGTCAAGTGGTATGTGGATAGTGAAGCTTCTAAACACGTGACAACGAAAATATCAGATTTCTTCAGACTAGAAGAACGAGATTCAAGCATGTAAGTGGAGCTTGGTGATGATATCAAGTGTTATCACAAGATTTGTACTTGTGCAAAGCCCTCCACAAGATCCCGATCTTGCATAACAATTAGAAGTCTCTACCGCTGTCACCTAAGTAGATACTTCCCTGATTTTAGTGATGGAAGGAGGTCCAACACAAGGGAGGCTTCCCTAGTGACCCCAAGGGATCAAGTAGCAAGATTAGTCAAGCCTACAGCCCCCTATCTTGGTCACTTAAATGTTAGGTCTAGGTCTAGGTCTAGGTCTATAAGAGGTAAAGAGAAAAACGAGGTAATCGATTCACCTGTACGAGACAAGAAACAACCCAAAGCATATAATAGACAATTACCAAGTTATGTAGCTCCTTAATCACCTTTAGACACTAGACAATCATTAAAACCAATTGTTGTTGCAAATTTACAGCATTAAACCAATGTATAGCAGCAATTAATGTTTTGTAACAGCAATAGGTAAAAGCACCCAGAAAATGAGCAATTGTGCATAAGAATTAAGCCCTCAACAAGTACAACAACATCCAATTGCTAAACAATAATTATGAGTGTCTTTAGTTGCAATATTAGGTAAGTACGCAGCAATTTCTTCAAGCCCTGATGGCTGTAGCAAACATTTATTACAGCAGCAATTTAGTTCACTTGTTTGCTAGGGTTAGAGTTAGTCAAGTTAGTCAAATCGCTTAGAGAGAGAGAGTACTAATTCTAAGAGTGTTTTCACCACCAAGAGAGATCTAGACTAGTGTCATTGACTTTCTAGGGCTATGGAGTCAAGCATGCAACACTTTGAAGAACGAATTAGATGGTCAAGAAGAATGAGGTTTCAAACCCCAAGGTGCAAAGCCTCTTGGGCCCTAGATGTCGTTTTCCTTCTTTTAGATCAGTGTTGTATATCTCGATAATATATCGAATATATTGTCGATATATAGAGGGGGCTGATACATTGCTGGGACTATGCCAAGATACGATACATCCGACATATTGAATGTGTCGCGACACATTGGGAATATATCGCGAGTCGATGGGAAATATCGGTCTACTGGCTAAAAGGACGGAAAAAGTGCACGTGAAGGGGTTTTAAGGGCCGCGGGTTGCTTTTTTCACTCATTGTTTCATTTCTAAGGTGTGAGAGGGCTAGAGAGGTGTGAGAGAAGTCACTGTGCATCTATCCAAGAAGGAGAAAGCCAAGGATCTTGTTGCCATTAGCGGAGAGATCGTGAAGTGGGGATTCATCATTCAAACCATCAAGATTTCCAGGTATGATCCAAAACATTTTTCTTTCATATGTTTGAAGTTTGAACTTTGTTTTTTTAGAGATAGGCTAGGGTTTGCAATGTGCCTCTTCTTGTTGTTTTTGAATGGAAGATTCAATCATCCTAATTCATCTAGCTCTCATTATTTAACCTTTGCATTATCATGTGTTTATTTTGGTTTTTTTTGTGCCATAGGTTTAATATTTTCATCTAAACAAAATGTCGAAGGCATTGGATCCAATGTGGGTGTATGGTGAACCAGTAGAACTTCCCAATAGACAAATATTGACATGCAATCTTTGCGGCAAAAGAATTTATGGAGGAATTAGCTGCTTGAAATACCACCTTGCCAAAATCACTGGGTTTGATGCGGATATTTGTCTAAATAGTAGCCCGGAAATTATGCATATTGCAAACCAATCACTCATTGATATGGCTAATAAGAGGGATGTGGCTGATGCTCGCAAAAAAGAACTCGAACTTGCAAATAGAAACACCGGAACAAGGGCCTCTGAGGGGGGACCAGTACCACAATCCCACTCCTCAACCATAGGGCCCTCAACTTCTGCAGTCTGCTCATCAACCTCACCTTTCTTTGTGCCGAGGTCAACACCTGGGGGGCAACCTTCTATTCGATCGTTGATTAAAAGAAAAGAGACGAAGGAAGCCGACAAGCTTGTGGCCAAATGTTTTCTTTGGAGTGATATACCTTTTAACAGTGCCAATAACCCCTTCTACCATTCCATGTTTGAAGTTGCTACAATTGTTGGCCCGGGGTATAGAGGCCCTTCCTATCAGGATTTGAGAGGGCGTCTCCTTCAAGGGGAAAAGGTCGACTACACAAAAAGATTAGCTTGGCTAAGGGAAACATGGAAGACCACCGGATGCACCGTGATGTTGGATGGGTGGACTAATGAAAAGAGCAGGTTAATTCTAAACCTCTTGGTTAATTGTCCCAAGGGGACAATGTTTATCAAAAGTGTTGATGCAAGTGCATATACAAAAGATGCACAATTATTATGTGAGTTGTTGGATGGCTTTATCCGAGAGATAGGCCCGCAGTATGTTGTCCAAGTCATCAAAGACAATGCTACTAATTATGTTGTTGTTGGGAGGATGCTTATGGAGAGGTATCCATCCTTGTACCGCCCATTGCATTGATTTGATGCTAGAGGACATGAGCAAATTTCCTTGGATCAAGGAAATCATTGATTTAGCTCAAAGTGTGACAAAATATATATAATCACATATTTGTTCTTTCACTCACGAGACAATTCACAAGGAACAGAGAGTTGGTGCGTCCCGCGATCACACGTTTCGCCACCAGCGTCATTTCTCTTCAATCGCTCCTCAATAGTATGTTGGAGTTACAAAGAATGTTTCTTTCTAATGAGTGGGTTGCTTGTGTCTATAGCACCAAACAAGATGGCAAGCCATATAGCCCAACTTGTGAGACATGACCAAAGAATCTAGAGTGGAGTAGGGGAGGTATGTACACCATTAGTGAACCTTTGGTAAAGATTCTTTGATTGGTTGATGGTGAGAAGCCCGCAATGGGCTACTTGTATGAGGCCATGGATAGGGCCAAGGAAGCTATCTACCGATACTATGAGGACAAGGGGGAGGAAGGACTCACCAAGAGAGCTCAGATATGGGGTGTGATTGATGAGCGATGGAATAACACTCTCCATCGTCCCATTCATGCAGCACGGCTCTACCTCAATCCTGCATTTGCTTATGCTTGTGGATTTAATTTTGATGGTGAGGTCATTGATGGTTTCCTCCAGTGTGTTTAGAGGATGGTGTTGACTCCAGCTGAATGCTCAGAGATTTCTAAACAGAATGAGATATATAGGATGGCATCCGGGATGTTGGGCTATGATATGGTTGTCCAAGATAGGACCACAAGGATGTCAGGTAAGCTTCAATTTCAAATTTTGTTTATTCCTTTCTATATATATGACATTTATTACTTGATGGAAATCCGAAATATAATTTGTTGTCTTCCTTTCATTTTATTCATTGTAGATGTCTAGTGGAAACACTATGGTGGAAAGCTCACAGATCTGCAGAAACTTGTCGTTTAGGTGTTTAGTCAAACATGCAGTTCTTCAAGGTGTGAGTGCAATTGGAGTGTCTTTGAAAAGATACACTCCAAGAAGCGCAACAGGTTATAAATGTTAAAAAAATGCAACAATCAAAATTTAAATTGTTTATATTTTTTTTAATTTTAATTTTTACAATTTACTATTTACTTTTTACCATCACTAACTATGGTTCTCAATGTTCATACAGGTCAGGTACCCACCACCTTAATGACTTGGTATATGTTTACTACAATTTAAGGTTGTGGGTGAAGCAACTTGACAAAGAACCTGACATATAGGCCATTTCATTGGATGACATTGACACCACTAGTCAGTGGAGGGTGGAGATTCAGGAACCTGAGATGGAGGAGGCACCCGAGTGGTTGGAGGAGGAGCATGCAGATGATTTGAGGGAGGAGGCGACAACAGAGGAGGAAGAGGAAGACAATGTTCCACTTCCAGTGGATACAGAGGCTAAGGAGGAGATTGGACTTCCAGTGTATCCAATGCCACCACCACCTCCACGGAGAGCCATACCTGGAGTTGGATTTGGGTCCGTTGGGACTGGAAGGAGGCAACACACTTTTCCTTACACCTTGTCCCCATCACTTACCACCTCGAATGGAACATCTGGAGCAGTTGGAGCTTCCACTCCAAGCTCATCCCGAGAACCTCCACGACCACCTACTGCTTCCAAAGGAAAAGTGGTGCCCTTTACCTGTAAAAGGGATAGAGCAGCACGACCTAGAGGGAATCAATGATTTGGATTCCTATGATCTATCATTTTCATTTTATCATGTACTATCTAGTATCTAAATGCCTCGTGATGATTCATCTCATGAGATACATTTATTTTGATCATTTGATGTGATTTTGTATCTACTATCATCCTATCAGGAACATGATTCAGAATTTTCAGTTTAGTAACGATATGTGACCACTTGACATCTTATGCATTTTATTTATTGGTTGTATTTTCATATTTATGTAGCGATGTGTTTATTTGATGTTGTTGTTGCTTTACATGTTTAAAATTTTGAAAAAAAATGGTATTTTTGTATTTTTTTTTACGTCTTGCAACATTTTCCGAGATATTCCGATAATTTTCGCCGATGTCGCCGAGAAGATACATTCTAGACCCTCGCCGATACTTTCCCCAAGATGAGATATACAGCATTGTTTTAGATAACCTAGTTCAAGGATCAAAAATGGACTAACATCAAAACCCTAAGGTGCAAAGCCTCTTGAGCCTTGGGCCTTTGAATCATGGCAAGATACAAGGTCTCTTAATGCTTTCACCAAAACTTGGACAAACAAAAGTATTTAAGGAGAGAAAGCCTTATGTCTCCTTCCCAAGGTTTTACTAGAGCAAAGTAACATGCAACAAGATAGCAATTATCACGTTATACTATGAGCAAACACATCAACTTAAAGCAAATTACTCACTTATCCAAGTCGTTATGCCAATAGAAACCCTAGTTGCAACAAGATATCATCCAAGGGATGAAAAGCATCCACAAAACAATCCTTCTCCAAAGGTGCGCACTAGATCCAAGAAGACAAAGAGAGTAGAGCGAACTTTTTCTAGAGATCTCACTCACAAGTGTGAGAAGTGATGATGAGAAAATGAAATGAGCTAGCCTTATTTATATAAGGTAACCCTAGCACTTTTGTCCACATAATTGAGTAAAATGTCAACAAATGCTAGAAGTGTGGTCGACCCCTCAAAATAGCCTCTACAAATGTCAAAATATGAAAATAATACAAGATATGGTCACACGTGTGGTGACGTCAAGCCCTTAAGGGTATGGAGAAGGCCTCCAAAGGCCATGTGTCTTCATCAAGGAGTGCAAGCAAGGTGGAAACCATCATCAAGCCCTGTCACATCATGTGGTGTCCAAGTGGCAGCAAACCCCAACATCTCCATGAAACCCTAGCATGACGTCATCATCCAAAAGCTCAACATCCAAGGTGTAAAGGATGGCGTCCAAGGTAGAGAAGGGTGTATGTCATCTCTGCATGTCATCCAACTACCTACAAGTGCAATGTCCTTCATCCAATGCATGATAGTCTCTGGGGTGTAGAACCCAGGGTGTGGACTTTCTATCCATCTTTGTGCCACCATGACCATATCTAGCAACTACAAGCCCATTTGTCCGTCATCCAAGGCCCGGAAGATGTGAGAGCCTGTGCATCTGAGTGTGTCGAGCCATCTAATGGCTCAATGCTCTTCATCACACATGTCATATCCTGCAATAAAGGCACAACATCCTGGGTGAAAGCCTGGGGCGTCCTTCAAAGTACCATGTCAAGTGCATCCAAATCAAATCAAAGCATGAAATCAAATAAAGCCAATGTTCATAAGATATAACAGTCCTTAGATCATACAAAGTAAGTTGTCACTTAAGATATAAGCCATACAAATAGTTCACATCAAGTATCCCCTTCAAATTTCACATTAGCTCAAGACTTTATGTAAGTTGGCAAGTTTGAATATTGTAGGACCATCATCAAACCCTATTAGGTGTGCCAACCAAAACAGTGAAAGAAAAGACACAAGTAGAGGGATATGTCTCGGGGGGGTACGTGTTGGGCTTACTCCATGGCTTATGGTGTCATTTAATCCATTTCTATGAGCGCCTTTGTGGAGGGTATGTTTGCTCTTGAGTTACCACTTTCTAAGCGCTACATTTTTCCAACCCCTTAATCTGTCTTTTAGTTGTCTTTTTATCATATTTGCAAGTCCCCTTTATAACGTTTCAACTTTCAAGCTATAGCATCACTGCTTTGGGACTGGGGCGAACGCGGAAAGGGTAGAGCTCAAGTATGAACTGGCTTTTAAGAGTCCTTTGATATTATCTCTTTCTTTCTTTAGCATCATTATTTCTTTATTATTCTTTTACTAGCAGCTGCAATCAACCTCTGGGCCTTTAGCCCCTCTTCTCATGAGAGAATGAATCATGATCCATTACCGAAGTTTAGTACATTGTGACAGGCTCCACGATGATAAGTGTTAAGTATAGCGGGAAAACGGAACATTACCCTTGTGAGGGCCCCCCAGTAGTACCCCTTTTCCTTGGGGATGACAACACAGGACTAGGGTACAATTGTTGGCCACCAAGGTGAAACAAGGAAACAAAGATAACTTCTTGAGCTTATGATCCATTATCCAACTTCAACCAATGATTCCCATTCACATGCCTAGTATATTAAGTACAACACCTCATATGAAAAAGGACTAACATACCTCATGGTGATGATGGCTTACCATCTCCCATACACTATTTAGATTGGATGTGATGAGCTTGGTTGATCCAAAGTAGAAGAGGCAATCAAAGGGGGGTTGTTGGGCTACCATGGGTGGACATCTTGATCATCACCATCAACGAGATCATTGTCTTCATGTGGGCCGTGAAAAATGATCTCCTCCAGTTACCCCTAGGCATGGGGGGACAACACCAAGTACTCAGTGATTGGGATGGGTACTATCTCATTCTAGATACCAACATGAGAGGTTCTTGAAATGCATTAGGTATTGTATTTTCCTGGTTTAACCAAGAATCTACTTTCAATTTCTTGTCTAACAGATCTAAAGTGTATCGCTAAGTTTGATAATCTGCAAGTGATCATTAGAAAACACAATCTTAATCCTGGTCAAGCTTTCGCCGAAGGAGTGCGTGAGGGTTGCCTTTATGGATTGATGGCAGATCCTATGAAGCATGGAGCTTTGGTGCATAGTATTGACAATCTGTGTAAGCTTTGGCACAAACAATTAGGTCACTTGCAATTGATCTTTCCCTCTCCTGAAGGACATGGTAGTGGGATTACCTGATTTCAAGGTGAAGAGGACATCAATGTAGAAGAAGATGATGAATGAGATGTCTGATGCCTTTGTCATGTTGTATCAGAGTGTCAACTTGTCCCATAAAATGTTTATGAAAAACAAGCTCACCAGTCTCTGCATGAGCAAGACCAATCTTATAGCGAGATATCTATTGAAGATCACGGAGTTGAGAGATCAACTCGTTGCCACTGGAGAATAGATTGATGAGAGTGAGCTAGTCCAGATCACTCTAAATGACTTTGGTCCATCGTGGCATCACTTTGTTTACGCACTAAAAAGAGAAGCTACCAATTTTGAGGAATCGCAAAACCTAGCCCTCATCAAGAAGATTAGGAAAGGAGGAAAGAAGAGAGGCTCCAAGAAGGGTTAGAAGAATAAGGAAGACTCGGGATTTTCGAACAAAGGGAAGAAAGACTTGAGCCATGTGAAATGCTTTAACTGCCACAAGTTTGGTCATTATGACTCGCAATGTCTTAAGAAGAAAGGGAGCAGTAAGCAACCACAAAAGCAGTTTGCAAGGACTGCAAAAGCTTATATAAGAGCTAATGAGCTTGAATCCAAATTGGAGACAGCCTTCTCCTAGGTATCATTCCTTTCCACTAACATTGTTTATGGTGTCAAGTGGTATGTGGATAACGGAGCTTCTAGACACATGAACGAACATGTCAACTTTCTTCAGACCAAGAACAAGATCTCAACATGCAAGTGGAGCTTAGTGATGATGCCAAGTACCCAATGACTAGGATGGGTTCTATCTCATTCTACATGTCAGCAAGAGAGGTTCTCGAGCTACATGAGGTATTGTATGTTCCTAGTTTAACCAAGAATAATTTATTGTCAACAAATATAAAGTGCATAGCTGAGTTTGATTATTAGAAAAAATTGCCCTTATCCTAGTTGAGGTTTGGCCAAGGAATGTGTGAGGGTCGCCTTTATAGGTTGCTAGCAAAGCCTATGAAGCATGGAGCTTTGGTGCATAGTAGTGACAATCTATGTGAGCTTTGGCGCAAATAATTACGTCACTTGCACTATGGAGCTTTGCCTCTTCTAAAGGACATGGTAGTGGGAATCCCTGATTTCAAGGTGGAGAGGACATGAGAGTGCAAGGGATGTGCACTTGATAAGCATGAAAAGATTGCTTTCCCAAGCAGTGAGCACAAATTAAGAGGGATTCTTAATCTGATACATTCAAATGTGTGTGGACCCATGTCATCACATTTGTTGATAGGTAATATCTAGTACGTTTCTTTCATTGATAACAAGTAATATCTATTACGTTTGATTCCTTTTGCAGGGAAGCGGGGACCAAGAGGGATTTAACAATGCCTTACAACCTACAACAGAATGGGGTTATTGAAAGAACAAATCCATTGTTGAGACAACGAAGGCTATGGTTCATGCCTTAGATATGGTCCTTTGGGCAAAGGCATGCAATACAACTATCTACATCTCAAACAAGTGTCCTCACAAGGTATTGAAGGGAAAAATACTCAGTGGTAAGATACCCAAGTTATCACAAGTTCAAGTTTTCAATTGTCCTATATGTATTCATATTCCAAGGGAAAAAATAACTAAATTGGAACCCTCAAGTTTGAAGGGTGTTTTTGTTTACAATGAATCATCCAAGGCTTACAAAGTCCACATTCCATCATAGCAGAAGATAGTAGTGAGTTTAGACGTGAAGTTTGATGAGGAATGGTCCTTGACATCTCAAGAGCCTCCAGCAGAGGTTGATGAGGGAGAAACACTTGCTATCCCAAATGATGATCCAAAGAAATCAAAAATCTATCCTCAAACATTGCAGGATGCACAAGAGCAAGTTTATGAATCCTCCTTTCGAGTGAGTCACCCTCCTAAAAAGTTTATAAATTATGTTTCACTGATGTCTTCCATCATTGATGCAGAGACTTCTAGTTATAAGGAGGTGACAGGTGAGCAAGTATGGTAGAATGCCATTGTGGAGTATAACTCCATCATGAAGAATGATGTTTGGGAGAATGTGTCAAGACCAATGGGAGAAGTCAATGATTGATTCCAGATGGATGTACAAGGTGAAGTATACAACAGATGGCAACGTAGAGAAGTACAAGGATCAATTCGTAGCGAGAGGATTCTTCTAGACTGAGGGAGTTGACAGTGAGGAGACCTTTGCTCCAGCTGCTAAGTAACTTCCATTAGGTCCATTATGTCTTTAACACTAAGTTGCACGAAGCGGGAAAACGTTTCTTAGTTTCTGAAACCGGGACGGTATGAAATAGGCCCTCAAAAAATGGAAACGTCAGAGGAAACGCCGTATATAAAAAAATAAAAAATAAATTAAAAAATAAAAAATTATATATATATATATATATATATATAAGTTGCAGGAAACGCTACCCACCCTATTTCCCGTGTTGAAACGAAGCAAAACACCGATATGGGTACGGTACAGCCGGGAAACACCGTTGAACGTACCGTACAGCCGTCGACATTTCCCGACCGTACTAACCTGTACGGTCAGCATTTCGGACATTCTAAAGTGTCCTAGAGGCGAAATAAATAAAAAAATAGGGGGTTGTGGGGCCCCCAAATAGTCAATTTTATTTTTTTTTTCCTTTTCTATATTCTCCAATGAGAATAAAATTGAATTTCTCCCTTTTTTCTTCATTTCAAAAAGAAATTTCTAGAAAACTAATAAAAACCATAAATCTCCTTTCTTTGCTATAAGAAACCACTTGCTTCACAACAGAAGCTTCCTACAGCAGCAACAAGGAGATTGTGTACGGTTTTCGTGAGCAGATTTCTTTTCTATTTGGTGAGCAAATTTATTTAATGTTTGCTTAGCAAATTTCTTTGTTCTCTCGGTGAGCATTAGCAAATTTTTGTTTTGTTTGGTGAACAGATTTTCTTCTTGTTTTTGCAGCATTCATGGCTTCTCAAAGTGTTGTTTCATCTGCCCCTAGAGTTGTTGAAGTAAGCAGGCAGTAAGAATAGTATCCTCTTTGGAGGCATGTTACCAAGGTCAAGGCTATGAGTACTGGTGGAGGTTCATGGGAATGGAGGTGTAATTTATGCAAGGATAAGACCTTCAGGGACTCTTACACAAGAGTCAAGGCTCACATTTTGCATGAAGGGAAGGGTATTGAAGGTTGTCCACGTACGCTTGAGCTACAGGTGAGGGATAAATTCCAGAAAGAGCATGATGATGCTCAAAAAATTAAAGATAATAGAGCCAAGATTGCTATGCATAGCACTAGCAAGCATCCTCCTTCCTCGGGTATTAACAATGAGCCAATGATTGTTCATGAAACAAGGAAGAGGAGGGCGCTAGAGGTAGAAAACAAGATATCCAAAGGCCCTGGAGGATGAGGTGCAGCTACAAACAGCAGATTGATGAAGATGTTCAACAATCAAAAGAGAGAAGAAACAGAGTCAAGAGTGGCAAGGGCCATATCTGCATGTGGCATCCCATTTAATGCGGTTTGGTCCCCCTATGGGAAGGATATGGTGAAGGCAATTAACGAGACTCCTCAAGGTTTCAAAGAGCCAAACTATGAAAAACTCAGAACAGTGTTGCTACAGAAAGAGAGGGCATTGATTCATGATATTTTCAAACCAGTTCGCAGCTCATGGACCAACACATGGGTTTCCATTATCTCTGATGGATGGACCGATACAAAGCGGAGGCCCTTGGTCAATGTTATTACATCATCACCAACAGGAACGATGTTCTTAAGAGCAGAAGATTGTTATGGCGAGGTAAAAGATAGCAAATTCATTGCTGATATTTTAATTTCTACTATTGAACAAGTAGGGCCACCAAATGTGGTGCAAGTTATCATAGATAATGCACCCATTTACAAAGTTGCGGGCTTGATTGTTGAGAGTAGATATCATCATATTTTTTGGACTCCTTGCATTGTCCATAATTTAAATCTCATTTTAAAAGAGATTTGAGGCAAAAACTGAATGGATTAAGGAGGTCACGGGGCAAGCTAGGGAGATCATTAAATTCATCACCAACCACCACCAATCTCAAGCAACGTATCAAGAATACTCCAAATTGGAGTTGTTCAAAGTTGTTGAGACAAGATATGCCTCAAACTTCATCATGTTGCGTCACCTTGTTGAGGTCAAAAGTGCATTGATGAGTATGGTGGTGGGTGTGACTTGGGCTGAGTGGAGATACGCAGATTCAGAGAGAGAGGAAGTATGGTGTGGAGGGTGTTGATTGATGAGGATTGGTGAAGCAAGGTAGAATTCTTGCTCAAGTTTACATTACCCGCATTTGAGCTTCTCTGAGATGCAAACACAAACAAACCTTTCCTGGGAGAGATTTATGATGGCATGGATACCATGGTTGAGAAAACCGTGGAAATTATTACACAGAAGGCTCCCACTCTATTTTTTGTTGAGGTTGATTTTTTTGAGCATGTGAGGTCCATCATTGTTAATAGGTAGAATGGATTTAACACTCCACACTTTGGCACATGCTCTAAATCCCAAATTTTATGATGAGGAGCTTATTGCTCAAAGCAATGGAAAGAGGAAGGCCCCACATAAGGACAAGGAGGTGGCCATAGAAGTGAAAAAAGTCTTCCAGAGGTTGTTTCCATCTTCTCAACAAATAGAGGTAAGGGAGGAATTTGTTTGTTTTGTTGTTGGATTAGAGGATTTTACAGACATCTTAGCTTTGGAGGAGAGAAGCACCATGAACCCGATTAAATGGTGGACTTGTCATGGGGCAAATGGTGTATATTTGCAAAGCCATGCCACTCGTATTCTATCACAAGTGGCAAGCTCTTCATCAGCAGAAAGGAATTGGAGCACCTATGGTTTCATTCATTCCGTGAAGCGCAACAGGTTGGGATCGCAGAACATTGAGGATCTTGTATATGTGCATTCAAACCTTCGCCTTATGTCTCGAAAGGGTGAAGAATATACAAGTGGGCCTCATCAATGTAGAGAAGCCCACTTGTATATTCTTCACCCTTGCGAGTCGCAAGGCGGAGATTTGAATGCACATATACAAGATCCTCCCATATTGCGCTTCACGGAATGAATGAAACCATAGGTGCTCCAATTCCTTTCTGTTGATGAAGAGCTTGCCACTTGTGATAGAATATGAGTGGCAAGGCTTTGCAAATATACACCATTTGCCCCATGACAAGTCTACCATTTAATCAGGTTCATGGTGCTTCTCTCCTCCAAAGCTGAGATGTCTATAAAATCATCTAATCCAACAACAAAACAAGCAAATTCCTCCCTCACCTTTGTTTGTTGAAAAGATGGAAACAACCTTTGGAAGGCTTTTTTCACTCCTGTGGCCACCTTCTTGTCCTTATGTGGGGCCTTCCTCTTCCCATTGCTTTCAGCAATGAACTCCTTATCATAAAATTTGGGATTTAGAGAATGTGCCAATGTGTGCAATGGAGTGTTAAAGCCATTCCACCTAGTAACAATGATGGACCTCACATGCTCAAAAAAATCAACTTCAACAAAAAACAAAGTGGGAGTCTCCTGTGTAATAATTTCCACTATTTTCTCAACCATGGTATCCATGCCATCATAAATCTCTCCCACGAAAGGTTTGTTTGTGTCTGCATCTTGGAGAAGCTCAAATGCAGGTAATGTAAACTTGAGCAAGAATTCTACCTTGCTCCACCAATCCTCATCAATCAACACCCTCTGCACCATACTTCCTCTCTTTGAATCTGCATGTCTCCACTCAACCCAAGTCACACCCACCACCATACTCACCAATGCACTTTTGACCTCAACAAGGCGACGCAACATGATAAAGTTTGAGGCATATCTTGTCTCGGCAACTTTGAGCAACTCCAATTTGGAGTATTCTCAATACATTGCTTGAGACTAGTGATGGTTGGTAATGAATTTAATTATCACCCTAGCTTGCCCTATGACCTCCTTAATCCATTCAGTTTTTGCCTCAATCTCTTCTAAAATAAGATTTAAATTATGGACAATGCAAGGAGTCCAAAAAATATGATGGTATCTACTCTCAACAATTAAGCCTGCAGCTTTGCAAACGGGTGCATTATCTGTGATAACTTGCACCACATTTGGTGGCCCTAGTTGTTCAATAGCAAAAATTAAAATATCAGCAATGAATTTGCTATCTTCTACCTCGCCATAACAATCTTCTGCTCTTAAGAACATCGCTCTTGTTAGTGATGATGCAATAACATTGACCAAGGGCCTCCGCTTTGTATCAGTCCATCCATCAAAGATAATGGAAACCCATGTGCTGGTCCATGAGCTGCGAACTGGTTTGAGAATATCATGAATCAATGCCCTCTCTTTCTGGAGCAACACTGTTCTGAGTTTTTCATAGTTTGACCCCTTGAAACCTTGAAGAGCCTGGTTAATTGCCTTCACTGTATCCTTCCAATAGGGGGACCAAACCACATTAAATGGGATGCCACATGCAAATATGGCCCTTGTCACTCTTGTTTCTTCTCTCTTTTGATTGTTGAACATCTTCATCAATCTGTTGTTTGTAGCTGCACCTCGTCCTCCAAGGCCTTTGGATATCTCGTTTTCTACCTCTAACGCCCTCCTCTTCTTTGCTTCATGAACAATCCTTGGCTCATTGCTAACACACAAGGAAGGAGGATGATTGTTAGTGCTATGCATAGCAATCTTGGCTCTATTATCCTTAATTTTTTGAGCATCATCGTGCTCTTTCTGGAATTTATCCCTCACCTGTAGATCAAGAGTATGTGGACAACCTTCAATACCCTTCCCTTCATGCAAAATGTGAGTCTTGACTCTTGTGTAAGAGCCCTTGAAGGTCTTATCCTTCTTGCATAAATTGCACCTCCATTCCCATGAACCTCCACCAGCACCCATAGCCTTGACCTTGGTAACATGCCTCCAAAGAGGATAGTATTATTGTTGCCTACTTACTTTAGCAGCTCTAGGGGCAAATGAAACAGCACTTTGAGAAGCCATGAATGCTGTAAAAATAAGAAGAAATATGTTCACCAAACAAAACAGAAATTTGCTAATGCTCACTAAGAGAACAAAGAAATCTGCTAAGCAAACATAAAATAAATCTACTCACCAAATAAAAAAGAAATCTGCTCACCAAATAGAAAAGAAATCTGCTCACGAAAACCACACACAATCTCCTTCTTGCTATCATAGGAAGCTCCTCTTGCAAAGCAAGTGGTTTCTTATAGCAAAGGAAGTAGATTTGGGGTTTCTATTAGTTTCTAGAAATTTCTTTTTGAAATGAAAAAAAAGGGAGAAAATCAATTTTATTCTCATCGGAGAATATAGAAAACGAAAAAAATATATAATTGATTGTTTGGGGGCCCCACAGCCACCTATTTTTTTCACCTCTAGGATGCTTTAGAACGTCGGGAAACGTCGATCGTACGGGCCGGTACGGTCGGGAAACGTCATCAGCGATACCGTACCTGTATAGGCGTTTCACTTCGTTTCGGTGAGGGAAATAGGGGTGGGTAGCGTTTCCTGCAACTTAGTTTTAACATCAATTTTTGGTTAGTATTTATATCAAATGGATGAAAAGACATCATTCCTAATGTTCTAATTGAGGAGGAAGTACACATCAATTAGTCGAGAGGCTATGAGTTGCATGGACAAGAGACCTGTGTATGCAGATTGAAGGCCCTTTATGGGCTAAAGCATGCACCACGTGCCTGGTACTCAAGGATTGACGAGTCCCTGTTAGGTTTGGGCTTCACTAAAGCTGTTGTAGATCCCAATATTTTTTATTTAATTGATATATATGGTTTGCATGTTTTCGTTTGCAAGAGGCAAAATACATGGCAAGCAGGCTGCAGCACTGCTAATTGTGAAGCTATTTGGCATCGCAAGTTGATTACAGAGTTGAACAATCAGATGAGGGAGCCTACTGTGATATATTGTGACAATCAAAGTAGTATAAGACTCCCTAAGAATCTAGCGTTTCATGACAAAATTCCAATACCATTTCCTCAAGGACAGAATTCAAAAGGGTGCAATCACCTTAGAATATGTTCCTTCAAATTCACAGGTTGCAGAGATTTTGGTTAAGCCCCTGGCAAAGGGGAAGTTCGAGATGTTGTGAGAGAGAATGGGATTGGTGGATAACGCTTTCCTCACAAATAAAGAGTGTTAGAGTTTTACCTGGTTGCTAAAATAGTATTCTCCTACAACTGGGCACAACTAGTAGTTTGCAGCAAATCTGTACAGCAGTAATTTGTAACAAATCCGTACAGTGCCTTTCAGACAAGCTTTCCTTGGGATTTGTGCATTGTTGTGATAGGGTTGAGGCGCACAATTTTAGCCTCCAAGAGGCATTGTTGTCTTATAGATTGTGATAGAGGTGCATGCATGTTATAGGATTGGTGGAGAACACTTTCCTCGCAAATAGAGAGTGTTAGAGTTTTAGTTGGTTGCTCAAATAGTATTCTCCAACATCTGGGCGCAACTAGCAGTTTGCAGCAAATCTATACAGCAATAATTTGTAACAAATCCATGCAGTGCCTTTCAGATCAAGCTTTCCTTGGGATTCGTGCATTGTTGTGATAGGGTTGAGGCGCACAAGTTTAGCCTCCAAGAGGCATTGTTGTCTTATAGATTGTGATAGAGGTGCACGCATGTTATAGGCATGCATGCACCAAACTTAGAAGCCAAGTTCACTTCAATTCTATTTCTATTTTTGCATGCAATGTTCATTATTAGATAAGGACGCAGATCTCTAGATGGCTAGGGTGCAGTGCATGAGAGGTTTCTTATCTAAGAAGAGGACACAAATCCCAAGGATGAGCATGCATTCATGCACCTTGCAGTTTATCCTCCAGTAGGGGCGTTCTGTTTTGGGCACTTTTATCCAAGCAGGTAGGGCACACTTGCTGAGAAGATTAAGGTTAGGTTTTTGACAGTATCACCTTGGGCCAACATTTCAAAAGTCAAAGTTAGACTCAAAATTGGTCAAGGGTCACAGTGGACTTAAGATCAAAATTGGGCGACAACTTTGTTTATGAACCGATTCACTAAAAAACAAATTAAATATTAAAATTTTAATAAAAATTGAGGGTTTGAACTGATCAAACTGGTTCGCAACCCAATTCAGGGTCCCCAAGGGGTGAACTAGTCAAACCAACGAGTTCCAATTCTGATTCCAATCTGACCATTTTTTTAAACACAGCATAGGGCGCATCACTAATTGATTGCCTGTCTTCCTTGTTCTATAAAGGAGACCTAAGGCAGACCACTATGTTGGTTGGCAAGTTTTAGTTTTGAGCTATAGCAATGTAATTTTTCTTCTTTCAATAAATAGTAGATGCAGTATCAAGTGTTCCACATTGTGTATTTGTTGTTCGTAATTTTTTGCAGTATGCGTTTGTAGATTAACGTATTCAGAGATGGTTGTTTTGATTGAGGCTTTCAGTGTTAAAATTAATGCAACTGCAAGAGCCATTCTCCGGGAGGATGGCAAAGACCCTAGTTGAGATCTAGGGCCCCCAGTACACTACTGGGGTTCTTGGTCTGGGACCAAGCAGTTAGAGCCATGGCAAAAGACCCTAGTTGGGCCCCAAATGTATTGTTGGGGTTCTTGGTCAAGGAGCAAGCAGTTTGATGGTATAAGTCCCTAGATGTGTTCTAGGGCGCCCCTCGATGTGTTCCAGGGAATCCTTGCCCGGTGCTTGGATTGATCCTTGGTTGTGTACCTTGGTGGGTAAAACCTTAGTTGTGATCTAGGGCCCCCAGTTGTGTTCTGGGGTTTCCTGGTCTGGGACCAGACAGTTTCTTGGTTAAGTACCAAGCCGATATGATGTGTGATCTTCTTCTCTCCCGGGATGGTCCATGAGACCTAGGAGCAGTTAAGAAGAAGGACATAATCACATCATTGACCTTCCTCTTATGCTGGGATGATAAAAGCTTATAAGTTTTATCATGAGACATGTATGGGCATTCTACCATTAAAGAAAAACCCCCTTTGACTTTGTCTTATTACTTTTGCAACCCCTGGCTTGAGTTACGCTCCCCCTTAATTGTTGTGTGGGTGTTGGTCCGATTCCTTGCTTCTTCCTAAAGAATGCTAGCCGCCTTGATTTTTGGATCTCCTCTCCTTGACTTGTTGATTTTTTAATTTAACATTTAATATTTTATGTTATAAAATATTAATTGTTTATTAGTTTAATTTGTTAGGGTTTAATCTAACCCTAAAGTTAGGGCTAAATTGCTAACCCTAACCTACCTACCAAAACTATAAATTGAAGAGACCTCTCCTCACTCATTACATTCACTCACTCACTCACTTAGCCTATTTCTTGTCTGAGGTTTTTGGCGGCTCTGCTTGATAAGGGTTTAGGTTGCTGCGGCTCTTCTATTTCAGGTCTCTCTTGTGTATGTTTGGTCTGCCTCTGCTGCCGTGGAGTTATTCTCCTTCAGCCTTTCCTGCCGCTGACCCTAAGGGTCTTTTCCAGCCAGCTACAGGTCTCCCTTTGTTGCTGTTTGAAGGTCTGCTTGCTGGTGCCATCCTGCTGTTCTTTATTTGCTGGTGTCACCACTGCTTGCTGGTGCCATCCTGCTGTTCTTTATTTGCTGGTGTCACCCCTGTTTGCTGGTACCGTCATGTGTATGCTGATCTGGTGCAGCCTGTGTATGCTTGCAGCCCTAATACCCTGAACAGGGTTTGATAGGGCAGCCCTAGAACTGCTAGTATTTGCTGTAGCAGTTTTGTACTTTTCTGGACTGAAGTTTTAGGGCTGCTTGAGGTCTCCTTTCAGTCCTTAGGCTGGACAGTAGTGTTCTGTTTTTAGCCCTATTGCTTGATGTTTGCATGGCATCTTGATTCTCAGCCAGCTGGTC
This sequence comes from Picea engelmannii, assembly GCA_009831015.1. NCBI lineage: Eukaryota > Viridiplantae > Streptophyta > Pinopsida > Pinales > Pinaceae > Picea > Picea engelmannii. The sequence continues at coordinate 9,150 of ML783260.1, read as the reverse complement.
AGTTTTCTGGTACCCTACCCTAAAAAGTTCTTCTTGGCAACGTGTTCAAAGGATAATGATGAGATCTACCCTGAGGGTTTGATCCATGATCCCTTAAAGCTTTTTCTGAGCATACAGAAAAGAGGATAACAGCAGCACATCAGGTAAATCTATTATTTGTTTTGCTAAGATAATACTCAGATCTATTATATGATTTCTGTTATTAGTTTTTACATCAGAATTTTGAATATATTGCTGATCCAAGATTACAGTAGCAATTAAAATTAAAATTATTTCTGTTCCTAGCTAGTCTATATTTTGCCCTTAAATTTCTACATTCAGTTTTTAAGCTACCTAGGTTTAGGTTAATTTATCTCAGTGCAGAATCTGCTTACCATGGTTTGTAATTTAACAGTTTTGTCAAATTATAGTGGAAATAAAATGTGCATGAATTTCAGGGAATGGGTGGTGCTATTGCCGCTTATGATGCAGGTTCAAATCTATTTTTCTAGAGTCAATAAAGATGAGATAAATTCTCAAAATCTTAAATCTACTATTATGCCCTCCAGATTTAAATATATATTCTGTGAGTGAATGGGTGTGGCAGTGTTCCAATCCAGTTGAATAAGTTCATGTTTAACTTTTCACAGGATAGCTCTATGAGAGATGTGTCTAACTTTTCCTATCGACCAGAAAATGTAAAAATTTCAAATTAGTCAATTGTAAAATTATCTTCCACGGAATCAATGATGTGGATTACATGTTCATATTTTGTAATCGAAACTTTTAATGGATGGTGAACACAAATCTCTTAGAATTCCATGTGGCTTGCAGAAGAAGGTAGAAATCACCAACTTCATGATAACGGAACTTGTAAGGTTGATTGCCGATCATTACTGGTCTAGGATTTCACAATATGAAGTTCCTAAATGAAGATTGCGCTGTCTGCGGCTAGAAGGTGATTCTGCTGAACAAGATTCTAGGTTGTGGATTTATGTTTCATTTTCCTTCAATAACTATCTGTCTGAATTCCAGAGTTGTATGGACCTCTTTATCATTTTCCAGCTTCAATTTTTTGCAACGACCATAAGGTATCGCTATTGCTAATGCCTATTTCGCCATAGATACCTCATTGCAGATAACATACACTGGCTATGCTGAAAATCTGTTTGTTATGTTGCAACTTGCAATGATATCTATGGAATGGTAATTCTGGGTGTTCTCACTTCAGGACCATAAAAGCCCACCATTCATGCCTTTAATGCAAATATCTGAAGACTTCGGAACTTGCTCAAATCCTATACTACATTTTGAATATGCATTTTTTTTTCATTTTAAGCATTGCCAAAATAGGGCATCCTTTATAAGCTTCTGTGCAAAACTGAAACAAACTCAAGGTAGAGTTTGAGCTCCAGTCCATGAAGTGATACACTAGCCAGCATCTATGCCCTCTGTAAGCACTTCAGTAATAGCTTTGGTTTCTCTCTCCCGACCTCTGAATTCCTTGGCAGACACCAGTGATTGTGAACTTTTACAAAATTACACCCTTTGGCAGGTTCTAAGGGATTCTGCACAAAGTCACACGACTCAGACTCAACAACGACTCAGCAAAACTTGGCACAAAACTCAGTGATATTTCAGCTTATTAAAAAATCAGGGAACCTACACTCAAAAAATCAGGTAACATATATTCAGCAAAACTTGGATAAACTTATTGACCAAAACCAAGTCTGACTGATTTTAACCATGAGTTTTAATGGGGTTTTGACTTTGACTCCACTTGCCAGCTCAGAGAGAGAAGTCAACCTGAGAGTACTAGCTGAGTTAAAGAGTCCTGTTTCTCTGACTTTAAAGTTATCTATGAGGATCAACAGATCTCTTGATACCTCGCAACAGTGCAACAAGTGGTTCTTTTAGTGTTGATCAGCATATGTACTTCTTTAAAGCTTAATTATGTTTTTAATTCTCTCTGAAATTACTTCTTGAAATATAAAATATTCCCTGGTTTACTTCTGGTCATCTATAGCCATAAATGTAACCTGTGTTTTTGCTTTCTTTCCTATCTGTCATTTCCTAAATATTAAGGTTATAGGCATGGACAGAACCCCTTCCTCGCGAGAAGCTGCCGAAATTAAACCCTAAGGCATTCTCTAAAAGATTTGAAACTTCCTGAACCTCATTCTGTTAGTCTTGATCACCTATAGCACTGTTTTTTCTTGAACCTCATTCTGCTAATGTTGATCGGCTATAGCACTACTTTTTAGCCTTTGAAGCTGCATTGTTGACTGTATAGTAGACTTTAGGTTTAGATGGAAAATATTGATGGATTTTGCCTCTTAACGCAAAGTTTCATGCATTTCCATTAAAACGGCTTGCAATAACGCCATAAGAGTACAAATTCACGGACAAAATAATGAAAGAATACCGTAAGAAGCATAAGCAGCCGTTGCAGAAGCCGCGGTAAAGGTGCCGCCAAGCAAAAACTTCAAAAACCTGGTCGCGTATCTCTCTTTATTTTGAAATCCGCCGCCATTGCCGTCGCCCGGCTGCTCCGCTCCTTCGCTGCTTATTTGTTGGCGAGGATTAGCTTCTGATGATACGACAGATGCCTCGGAAACAGCTGAAAACCTCCTCGGTGCGACGCCTCGGCCGGGGATGAGAAGTAGGCGTTTGAAACGCAGAATGCCCGACATATCTGACTCCCGTATTCAACTTTATGTCTGTAAATGGCGGAAGAGGTGTCGTGCAGACTACTGAAGCTCCGAGGGTTTGTAAAAATCAAGGCATAAATGAAGTCGGAGACATTTGCTTGCAGGCGTCTCAGGCAGACTGTGGCTGTGAGGTCGTGGCTGGTTCTTGACGGCAATGTGCATTTGGTGTCGCGAGTTCAGCGCAGATTGACGTCGTTTTGACGGCCGTAAAGTCAGAAATATTCCTACGCTAGAGCAGAGGTGTTCACCTCATGGCGGTTTTGCCCTAAGGAAATCTCCATGGACCATCACATAATAAGGAAATGTCCATGCACCATCAACTTTGGTAACAATTGAATTTTGGTGAGGCCACTTGAGAAGGGGTTTATATTAGATAAACAATTTTAAGTTTTCAAGTTAGTCATAATATTAACTAAATCTCTATTAACTCCTACGGTCTAAGAATTTTGGAGGCTGATATCTAATTACAGAATTTTCATTTTTTGTATTCAGGATATAGATATAGATACAGTTATGTGACTGTTGTTGTCTATTTTGGACCTTTCAGTTCAATTAACACTATTCCCTTAAGTTTAATGTATGGTATTGATTTTTTGTAATCTTGTTAAGTGAAGCAAATTATATTTTAATATAATTAAGAAATTTTTGTGTTAGAAAAGTTAGTCATAATATTTAATATATATTGTTGATTGAATATTTTTTAAATAAATTGTGTAAAAGATTTTAAAATATTCAATGTTGTGGATACTTCATCATAGGAACAAATCAAATTGAAAATTTTAAGTTTTACCATTACAATTACAATGTAGATGTATAATGAATAGAAGAGAAGGTCGAGCAAACAAACATACACCCTTACAACCAATCAATCATTGTGCCAATAAAAGACTCCATGTTATTGTGATTGTCCCCACCAACATAAGAATTATGGGATGTTGAGGGTTATATGTTATTGTGCACTTATTCTCTTAATTGATGTGCAATAGTAAGTTTTATATAGGAAGATTTGTATGTCATAAAGAACAATTGTTAGGCAACATCATTAGAAACTTCTAGATGTGGCCATTCATGCTTTTGTTGAGAACATGGGGCATATTGCCAACTATATAGTAGATCTAGGCATTGTTGAAAATGGTGTAAATTAAAGAATCGAGGATTCAAAATATGGTGATCCAAGGTGATTTCATGATTGTGATAAGAATGTCACAAGAAAATATTTCCAATTATGGCGACAATGTTCTTGAGACGTTACATTATTGAACAAGATAAGACATTTAAAAGATGAGTTATGAAGCCTCGGGGTTTGTCATATCCATCATGTAGGGAAAGAGTTGTTGGATGTTAGGCCAACTTGGGCACAAAGGAGGATTGGGGATATGTTTGTCTTAGTGATTGAGGGTGTGATATGAAAGAACTAAGCCTTGTGATTGAACTAAGGGAGTTATTATGGGTCGATGAATTCAATTTTAGACTAGGACAACGAGATTTGTGGAGGAAATATTCAAAGTAAAGTGGACCCCATACACAATCATCGACAAACAAATGGACCTACATATGGTGACAAGAGGGATGAGTTGGTGGTGTAGCTACATAGGAATGGAGTTGATGGGACTAACTCATCTTTCCAATCACCATTGTAACCATAAGCCATTAAACTTATAGGTAAAGATAATGGTGGGGAGGGTGCTCCAGAATTATTGAGAGTAATGGGTCATTAATGTAAAGAACGAATCATGCACATTATTAGCTTAAGAGTGACAAAACAAGGTCCATAAAGTTACCAACTAACGTTGGAGTCAAGCATCGATATATCAATCATTGTTACTATGGAAGGTCTCACCCGAGGAAGAACATGAGAAGGCGGCATGAATGAAAAAGGACCATTACACAACATAACTACTAGTAATAATGATCAACCATCCTACTCACCTAATAGATCCATTATGTGCTTATCATAAGCATTAACCCATAATATTGATGTGATTTGCAAAAATAAAGAAGTAATAAACTCACTGAAAGCATTGCATAAATAAAACGACACCTCGTATTATAACTAAAACTAAGAATCAACTTAAAATCAACTCACAACAGAGGGAAATCATCTTCGTTATATTCAATGTAACAGGAGTACAACATAACTGTGAACCAATAGTATCCCCTCTTATCTCATAATATAGGTGCTTTCGATACTAGCTTACAAAGGCAATAACAACTCATTAGTAATCAACCATCAAGCAACTAACCAAATATCCTACAATAAGCCAACTAACACCGAACTATCCCAAAATCTTATTAGTAATGTCATATTTAAACAAAAGTGCCCATAAGCATGAGGTCCATACCTAACATGGTGAAAGGGGAGGCTTCCCCTACTTGTAACACCCCCACTATAATCCCCAGTTTAATTAATGCTTGTGTAGATATAATGTGTGGCTATGGCCAAAGTGATGTATATGTGAACTGTATTTCTATGTTTTAATAACAAAATGTGATGTCAGTTGCTAAGGGGGACATGGACAAAGATGAGGGTTGAATTTGTTGATGATTACAGTTGCATGAGACATCCTCCAGGACACAGACTGAGTGAGTCAGCTTGTGAGAGAGCCCATGAGTTGGGTGTGCCCATGAGATGGGTGTGTTGCTCCTCTATGAGATGGAGATGGAACGTTTTGTGCCCATGTGTGGGGTGAGGAAGCCCGTGAGTTGGGTGTGTAGTTCCTCTCTGAGACAGAGATGGAACGTTGTGTGCCCATGTGTGGGGTAAGGAATCCCATGAGTTGGGTGTGTCGTTCTCTCTTAGACGAAGATGAAACGATGTATTATTCTCCTATGTGTAGAGAGTTGAGATGATGTGACACTCCAAATGATTCTCTTGCAAGACGCAATGAGATAGAGATCTGTTGAGTAGGACGTCACTGTGGATGAGCACAGGTGGACGTGATCCTAGTGGTTGAGCACTAGTAAGTGTGTGTCCAGATGATTCTCCTATGAGACACGGTGAGATAAAGATATGTTGACTTGGAAGTCCATGTGGTTGAGCACAAGTGGACGTGCCCCTAGTGGTTGAGCACTAGTGGGTGTATGAGACCCCTTGCTATATTGTCTAAGAGTCAGACTTACCTGTAACCCTATTTGTGATGTAAAGGGTACAGGTCGGCCCCACCATAAAGTGAAAGATAATTAATGTAAAAGATAATTAATATGGTAATTATTAATTATAATTTGAGTTATTGAGGTCGGCCCGGTTGTGCCAATAGACACTACTTTTGATATGTCAAGTCTAATATAAATAAAGGTAATTTCCCCATTGAGGAAACATAGTAGAATATGAGTTTGAACATCCATGTGGTTGAGCACAAGTGGACGTGCCCCTAGTGGTTGAGCACTAGTGGGTGTATGAGATCCTTTGATATATTGTCTAAGAGTTAGACTTACCTGTAACCCTATTTGTCATGTAAAGGGTACAGGTCGGCCCCACCATAAAGTGAAAGATAATTAATATGGTAATTATTAATTATAATTTGAGTTACTGAGGTCGGCCATGTTGTGCCAATAGACACTACTTTTGATATGTCAAGTCTAATATAAATAAAGGTAATTTCCCCATTGAGGAAACACAACAGAAGTGTGAGTTTGGAAATTTCAACAAGTACTTGTTCTTGGGTTGAAGTGCACACCTCTCTTGGGCGCTAGTCTTCTAGGTTTTGCGAGCACCCTTTTGTGTTGGGTTTATGGTGTGGGAGGTCTTTCTCTTGAAGAATATAGCAAAGGATTGGTTGGGTTTTCTTCCCTTGTTGAGAAGGGTTTCCCAGGATACTTCTTGTGTACTTGTGCATGGTGTTTCTTCTTGCGATCTTGGTTACTGTAGTAAATTGTTTATGGTGTAACTGCAATTGTCTATGGTTCAAGTAAAATGCTAAAATTGGAATGAATTTCATGCTTGAGCCTAGCTTAATGAAAAATCAACATGGTTTCAGACCATAGGTCTTGAAGAACCCAATGCACAAGCATTCAAAGCTAGTCGTCCTCTTCTTCTACAGTTCTGTACGACCCTCTAGGGTTCGTTGCAATTCCGTACGACCCACCTTTTCTGAGGTGTTTCAGCACCTTAAACTTGGACCCTGGGGCTAAAAGTTGTACAAGAGTGTACGACCTCCTTCAACGCACCTCCAACAAATCTCAAATTCCATTTCTGAGCATTTTGGATTTTTGGCCCTCGGGTTTCTAGGGTTTCGCAATTTTCTGCAATTTATGGTTTTAGGGTTTTTGTAGCTCAGTGAAGGAGCTTTTTAGCACACCAGTATTCTTGTGACTCTCTTAAGGCTTATTGTTGGCAGTCATAAACCCAACAAAACCTAAGGTTGCTAGCCTAGCCTAGCCATTAGTTTTTTTAGCCCAGTTGGCAAGGGTTTGTGAAGAATCTGAAAATATGGTGACACCATGGCTACCTTCTTCGTGAAGATGTCAGAGGATAGAGATCAACCAGGTGCCTTTGGAAAAATCATATCAACACCCTCAGGTATGCACTTGCATATATTATTTGTATCATTGTCATGAGGGTACTTGTAGGAGGAAGGAACCTTTGTTGAAGTCATGGACCCATAGGGATCTCGGTGCATTCAGAAGAACAACACACTGGAAGTGAAGACTCTAGGTTTGATTGTTTTAATTATCATGCCTCTAACCTACATTTCTAAAGTTTCCTACATTACAAGTAGGTGTTGTAGCTGTGACAACAATCCTTAAATTATTTTGATTCTAGAGATGTACTCGTTATTCTCCTTTAGGATATATTCTTGTTTTTGTTTCCTTTCGCTTGTTTTCTTGTTCCAGGCAGGTTAACAACAAAGGAAGATGGTTATCCTTCAGACTTTAGAGGGAGTCACTTGACTCAGAGGGAGTCAAAAATATTTGAGGAGGAAGAACAAAACCATCATCGAGGCAACCAATGCAATGATGCATGATCAAAGTCTTCATGTGATTCTGTGGGCAGAAGCATGCATGACAACAGTATATGTTCAGAATAGGAGTCCTCACCAGATTTTGAAGAACATAACTCTCGAAGAAGCCTTCACTGGAAGGAAGCCTGAGATTGAACACTTCATGATATTTGGGTGCCTAGTGTATTTTCCATGTACCCAAAAAGAAGAGGTCCAAGCTAGACCCTTCAGGGAGAAAGGATATATTTATGGGATATAGTGAATCTTCGAAGACATATCAGATCTACGTCCCTGAACAGAGATAGATTGAGATAAGCACAGATGTTGTCCTTGAAGAAGAGATAGCCTTTCAAAGATCCAGAGAATCTCATATGGAGATTGATAGTGAGACAATACCTTATCCCCCCTTCAGCGATTCAGAGAGAGACAAAAATTATTCTAGTTGCTCTAGTTGATATGCCCAGAGATGTTGCAATAAGGCATAAAAGGCCTGCCTGGACTCAACAAACTCTGTAGGAGGCAGAGGGACATACAATTCCTTCAAGGCACATTCCGAGAGAGCAAGAGACAAAAGAGATTTTCGAGCTACCTTTCAGCCATGAGCCACATCATTGATTATGAGCCTTCTTGTCATGGAGAAGCGACAGGTGAACAGGTATGGCAAGATGTCATGACAGAAGAATACCAGTCTATCTTGAAGAATGATGTATGGGATATTGTTCCGAGACTAGAAGGAAAGTCTGCGGTGACTTCTAAGTGGCTCTATAAGATCAAGCATGCAGCTGATGGAAGTGTCGAGAAATACAAAGCAAGATTTGTAGCTGAGGATTCTCACAAGCAGAGGGAGTTGACTATGATGAGACATTTGCTCTAGTAGCTCGATACACTTATATCCGTATTATCATCCATGAGTTGGAAACTACATCAGATGGATGTAAATACAACCTTTCTCAATGGTGAGACTGAGGAAGAAGTTTACATCAAGCAGCCAGAGGGATTCGTTACATACGATGAGAAATCATGTGTACAAGTTGAAGAAAGTCATGTATGGACTAAAGCAGACACCTCGTACTGAGAAGATGAATGGATTCTTGATGAGTTTGGATTTCAGCAATAGTGTTGTTGATCCAAACCCATATTATCATATTGTTGGCAATGAGTGCCTAATCTTGGTCCTGTATGTGGATTATTTATTCCTTACCGGTTCAGAAAGACTTATTTTTGAATGCAAGTGAGCACTGACTTTTGTTTTCGAGATGAAGGATCTGGGTATGTTGCATTACTTCTTGGGACTAGAAGTATGGTAGAGGACTGATGAGATTTTCCTAAGTCAAGGAAAATATACAGTGGAAATATTTGAGATGATGGACTGCAAATCCATGCCTACACCAATGACAATGGACTTGAAGAAGATGAATGAGGCTTCTTCCTATTCAAATGAGATTGATCCACATGTGTATCAAAAACTGATTGGGTCATTGATGTATCTGGTTAACACCAGACCTGATATATGCTATGCA
>ML783259.1:406822-426865 GCA_009831015.1 Picea engelmannii | reverse complement strand
GTAACCATTCAACACGAAGTACAATGTCACAACAGTCCATGTCAATAGAAAATATATTATATTTTAGGTGGTACTGACCAATTTGTAAGCGCACATTTTCACAACACCTTCCACATTTTATGGAACCCCCATTGGAAATCATGATTTGGAAATTATTAACTGGACGGATATAGAAATTGACTTCTTAAGAAATGTGGAGATGAATAAAATTATGGGTTTTTTCACTGTCAACTAGAATTATAACTTTCTGGTTCTTAATGTATCCAATCAACTTGAGGGTTTGGGGAGAAGAGAAACCAGTGAGTGCAATTAGGGAAATCATTGGTTCAACTTCTAGTGGATCAGAGGTATTATTAAGTTCAACTATTGGGGGTATATTGAGTACATGGGAAACATATGCCTCTTCTTCAGAAACATCCTCAAACATATCCATAAAAATATTTTGTTCCTTGCACTTGTACCCTGGAAAATACTTGATATCACAATTATAAGAAAGACCCTTAAGTTGGCGTTCAACCATTTTGTCCCAAGTCAATTTCTGGATCTTGAGGGGAGTGGTAGGATGGGAGGGAAGGGTGGGTTTAGGGAGAGGAATAAAGGGTGTTTTTCTAGTTTTGGATGAGACTAATTGTCATGATTCCTTGTCCCTTTTAGTAGCTTCCAACCAAGTCTGGGAGTGAGCGATGAGGACACGAGCACATATTTCATATTTGAGGCCATTGATAAAGAATTCCCTGAAAAAAAACATATGTCATGCCCTCCATTATGAAAGCCAATTTCTCAAAGGAAAATATAAACTCTTCCACTAGGCTAGTTTGTTTCAACTTGGTCAAATGACCTAAATGATGGTTGTCAATGTCAAAGCAATCATAAAGCTCTGAAAAAAACTATGTCCAAACCACATACCCTTGGTTTGCATTTTTACGCCATTGCCACCATTTCCATCATTTAAGATCCAAATGGAGAACACCATAACAGAGTTTTTCCAACTAATCGGTAATGTCATGAAAATATAAGTAGTGTTCCATTTGGGTGACCCATCCCGTGGGATATGAGCCATAAAAAAATTTCACATCCACTCTAGGAAGGTGTAGGTCACACTGAAAGTGATTGGACTGGAAATTCTGGGAAGTGGAGGAAGTATCACCTTCAGGGTGCAAAGGTTGGTCAGATGAGGGAAGGCCTCCAGGAATATTCAATTTGGAAAAGAGTTGAACAACAAAGGATTCAAGTTGGATTTGCATGTGGGAAGAGAGGTCCTTCGTCATGTCATGTTTCAGGGCTTCCATTTTGGCATCTCTGGTGGAATGCATGGAGGAATTGATGGTGGAAATATTGACATGGATTTGTTGCAATTTCTTCTAGGCCATGTAGAGATCAGATGACAAGGTATTGAAGTGTGATTCAAGGTCTTGGTTGAGGGTGTGGTCCATGGTAAAATGGGGGAGCAGAAAGTGGGAGGGTGGGTCCTCATAGAAAAGGGGTTACGGGTGAAGGGTATCATGATGATCAGGGTGAAAAGGGGAATCCAATGGGATAGGTCCCAAATAAAGGGGTCGGGACCACAAGAAAAGAAGGGTTGAAAAATGATAGGTATCATTGGGATCAAAACGAAAAGATGAATCCAATGGGATAGGTCTCAAATAAGGGTGTGGGCAGTCTCCATACTTTTTTTTTAAACTCCTATGGAGTTATACTCTGATCTAAATAATACTACAGTGGGAAAATGCCCAAATTCTTAACAGGAAGAAATGTGTAGTAATTTCACAACTAGAATGTAGGAGGCAAGGTTGCACGACAATAGATCTTGTCTATTTCTTTTCTATTTTGTGTCCCTCTGAATGGTTAGGTTGTTCATGATTCCTACAGACAATGGATTTCCATGTGCTATAGCTCTCTGATATATGTGTGGGATCAAATAGTGGTACTCGTCCCAATATCTCAGGTAACCAACTAAGGAGGCTAGTTCATACCCTTAGTCGTACTACCCGATTACCCAGGTACTAGAGAGTATCTTCCCAAGTGTTTTTCTTGGTGGCACAATAGTAGTCGGGAGGTTGGTCAGTTGATCTATAGTGGGGTTTAGGATACCTAGGAAAGTCTGTATACATTTGTTGTCTAATGTGCTACAACTGGAAGGGGTACCAACAAGGGTTACAAGGGTGTCCAACAATGTGAGATTAAAAACCTCTTGTATTTTTTTCATGTATACTTCCCTGACCATGGATTTATGTATAGAATCACAGATCACTATAGTTTAAAGATGTCGGAACACGTCTCTACCCTGGAAAAAAAATAACCCACTATTCATGTCCAGGAAAGTGCTCTGATACCACTTGTTATGCACCATGTTATGTTATATTTAGAAGAAACAAGAATATCACATAAATTACCAATGGAACAACAAAATATAGAGAACACGACACCAAAATGATACCTTTATTGAAACATGAGTGATGTTCACTTGCCTCTTCGAGGGGGAAACCTCCAGCAGAGAATCGCTCTATTACAATAATTATCAAGATAAATCTTCTCATGCCCTCGACTCCTATTTATACTAAATCTATATACCAAAATAAAAATCTAGAGGAATATCTTTCTAGAAGCGAAAGATTCTATTAGGTCTTCTTACATTTGAATTTTTCACCTTATTACTAGGCCTTATTTATTAATATCAGCCTTTATTACATGTAAAATGTATTATTATACCTATGTGAGGGGTTAGGAAGGTTAGGTCCCTAACAAACAAATGGATCTGTATATAGCGTTGCTTCCCTTTCTTATTCTTGTTGACCATCTATAAGGGGTGTTATAATAACTAACTTAGTGCTTGGTATATTTGGTGGAATTGGTGTTTGGAACCCTAGTTGTCTCTCCAACTCTTGAAATATTTGGAGATTCGTTGGTTGAGACACTATCTCTTATGGTGGCGGCCCTCCACTAATTCCACACCACAACTTGGTGTGGTAGAGAATGAGTTGAATGTGTGCACTAGGTTGTAAGGCTTGATGAACCTTTTGATTGAATCTACATTTAAGGGAGACATTCTTTAGATGTTTGACCCAACACATAGATGATCTGACTGCCCCAGGTGTAAAAGCAGTGTAGTTATTCATGGGAAGAGTCCTCTTTAGAGTGAATGCAAGTTCTATGACAAGGCTGAATGTACTCATGGAGAGTCATATTAGGAGTGTTGGGAATTTGATGGCCCGTCCATACTCTTGACAGTCAATGCGGTTTCTTATAATTAGCATGGCTAAGTGTTCAGCCCAGTCGAATTGTGCTCTCAACTAGAGTATTTCACCAATTGGTTCCAACATCATGAGCTTCACATCTAAATCTCGACCAACAACTGTAAATCATAGAGACACTATGATGCATGCCCAATTTGCATGATGTTCAATTACTTTATTAATTAGAAGTCCTTTCAAGTTTTTAGTTGACATCCCTCCTATGAGGATCTGCAACCAGTCATTGGCATTTAAGGTTTTAGTCACATATGTACCTCCATGTGGTATTCCATTAATCCCATGGATCAGATATCCCGTGATTCCAACTAGGTAATCGAGCCAGAGGTATCCACTATGATAACGACTTACGAGGAATTTTGTAGCTTCCTCTTTCCATCTATAGAATTATGCAATTTGGGGTGCACCCAAAAAGTGTTGAATTCCTTCTTGATCAAGGAAATTAGTTTCCTCCTTCCATTGGTTGTCCTCCATTCCCCATGACGTAAAGTTATTTCATTATCAATTCCAGTTTGTTTCTTTGATTTGTGACTCGTGAATGTTTTGCATTTGTATTTCCAATTTTGTTGCACCCGATTTGTCGAATTTTTCCTTTGTCCTTGTTTCAACTAAGGAATCTTCTAATTTTCCCCTCATTCTAGGCATATATGTAATTTATTTCTTACCAAATGTGGTTTTCTAAGGTTCTGGAGTTGGGTGTGCAACTTCAATTTTGAGACTCTGCTTGCTTAAATGATCTGGTGTAAACAACAATGAGGTGGCATTGTATGCTTCATCCATATTTATAGGTGGGAATTGAAGTAGGAAATTTAATTCATTCTTTGGTGATATTAACTCGCATACCTTGGTCATAGCGTTGAATGTGATTGCTTTTTCATGTGAGGAGACATTTGCATCGACGACGATATGGCGATCGATTGTTTTTTCATGTGAGTTCATTAATTGTGTATTCGTGGTGGCCAACTCTTTCTACAGGGCCAATTTTATGACCTCAGGAGGTGCACTCGACTCGATCGACATTCACTTGTGATGTTTGGTCAGTTTGTTTTATCCGGTCAGTTGAAATCCTCTAGTTTAAGTGCCCAACCATGTCGACTTCTATTTTCTTGTCGACTTGATTAATATTGGGTCTTTTGAGGCCATGCTTGCATTGTTGAGGGTATTCATGTTTGATTGAGATGTTTCTTGTATGATCACTCGCTTGATGTTTTCCTCTCTTGCTTGATCTTTGAAATTCACACTTGTGATTTCTTTATTCGATTGGGTGATGTATTTCTCTTTCGATTGCTCGAGTGGTGTGTTTGTTTAATTAGTGGCACAAATCTCATCTGGGTACTGAACTTGCTCTTGATTTTTGTGTTTCTTCTCTAATTGCCACCTAGGGAATATGTTCTCTCCTCATGTTGAAATTTGATAGTTGTGAATGAATGTGTTGAATGTATTCAACCGAACATATAGATTTTAGTAGACAAATTTTTGTACCTAATCCTAGTAACCATTTGATTAATTATCTTGGTTTTTCTTAACTTTGCTTAGCTTTTTCTTTTGATATTTTTATATATATATATAATGTTTCTTTATTTTGTTTTTCGACTTGGGTTGCCCTGATGGGTTTTTGACCTAGTCGAGCCCTACTAGTGCCCCCAAGGAGGATTTCACCAATAGGGATTTAGAAAAATTTGTATGATATCTTTTTAGATGGGCTCCATTGACTAATTTCTTGAAAGGGTGTCCTTGTATTGTTTTCAACTATAATTCTCCTGATGGTCGAATGTCCTCGACCATGTGCAGACCCAACCATGCAATCTCTAGCTTGTTTGTTTATATTTTACTCAATGGTCATATAGCATTACCAAGTCTCCATTATTGATGTCTTTCTTCTTAATGTGTCGATCATGCCAGGACTTTTGATAACTTTTATGAATTTATTGATGTTGTTGTGCCAACATCCTTTCTTCTTCTAATTGGTTAAGTTGGTATAAGCATTGTCTTGTATTCACAATGTGATCAAATTCTAAAACATAGTTATCTGACCTACATTTGTGCAAAAATGTAGAGGGATTACTGCTTATTGGTCGTAAATTAGTTTAAAGGGTGTTTGTTTAGTCGAACTTTTGTATGTTGTTCTATATGCCCATAGTATTAATGGAGCTTTGTCATCCCAATCGTTTCTGTTGAGACCACATATTTTCGTTATGCCCTTATCTAATGCTTTTTTAAAATACTCGATGTCCCCATTAGCTTGTGGGTGGTATGTGGTTGTTTTCCTATGGTCGATCATGAACTTCTTCAACAATACTTCGATTGTACTATTGATGAAGTGGGTTCCTCGATCACTGATTATTGTTAAGGGACATCCAAATCTAGTTACTACATTTTCCTAAATAAACTTTGCAATTGTTTCCTTTCTATAGTTCTCAACTTGTTCTGCTTCTTTCCACTTTTTTAAATATTCAACAAATGTAATAATGTATTTTTCTCCTGATCTTTTCTCTCTTTTTGGGAAAGGATCGAGAAAATCAATAGCCCATATTTCAAACGGTAAACTAGGGTTTACCGTTTACCAGTTTACCAGGTGTAAGGGAATTTAATTCCTCCACAATGGTTGACCTAACCTTTTACATTTATCACATTTCTTTACTTTTTCTCGACAATATTTATGTAAATTTGACCACCACATATTGGCTTGAAGTATTTTCCTGGTTGTTGTGTCATCTTGAAAATGACCTCTCGCTGGGCATGCGTGTGCTTCGTTAATGATGTCTTCACATTCATGCTCTAATGCACATCTTCACAAAATGTTTTCAAGTCCTAGCTTATAAATATATACACCCATGAGGATGAATGGTGCAACTTTCATGGCTAGGATTGTTCGTTTATTGGCTGGGATATCTTCAGGTGCTTTCCCTTCTTCTAGAAATTTTGTGACTTTTTCCAGTTATTTCAGGGCTTCTTCAACCCTGAATAGATTTGCATCCAGTCAGGCGTCATCTATCCCTGTGAGATCTTATCCTATTTCAAGTCCGGATAGATGATCTGGCCTGACATTCGTATTTCCCGGTCGTATTACTACTTCAAATTCAAATTCTTGAAAGAGTAGTATCCATCAACAAATTTCCCCTTTATGGACTGATTTATTGACTAGATATTTCATCACTTGATGGTCTGTGAAAAATTTAAAGGGATTCACTAGCAGATAGTGTCAAAATGTTTGCAAGGAAAAAATCATTGCTAAAGATTCACGTTTAGTTGTCGAATAATTCATTTCTTCTTTATTTAGATTCGAATGACGCATGTGTTTGGGTGATCAATCATGTCATCGTACGACTGGGATAAGATCATGCCAACATCCACATTTGAGGCATCGACATGAACATGAAATTTCCTTGACCAGTCTGGAAATCAAAGGATGGGCAGTTCTACCAATTTTCTTTTTAATAGATCAAAAGATTTGTCACATTCCTGACTCCACTAGAACTCAACTTCTTTATTTAATAACTCATCGATTGGAAATGTGATGTTGAAGTAGTGACATATGAATGTTTTGTAATACCCTGCCTTTCATGTTGAACAGAAAACTATCAAGTACTGAGGTACCATCATATATTGGGTTTTCTTTGACCTCGGTTCCAACCCGTGTGTCCAAGGAAGATTTTGATCTATTTTTGGTTGACTGGTGGTTCCAAGTCGAGGATTATTTTAATTTTATCCATGTTGACTTATATCTCATCCTTGCATACAATATGGCCCAACAATATTCCTATATGCATGGAAAAGATGCACTTTATGATGTTTAAATATAATTGGATTTTCCTGCATCTTTCCAGCACCATTCTTAACCATTGGATGTGGTATTTTAGTAGGTTGTATATAGTCTAGTCATCGAAGTACATGACCATTGTTTTATAAATATATTCTTGAAATTCATTTACCAATATCCTAGAGAAGACTGCTGGGGTTGTTTTTAGGCAAAATGACATGACTTTGTATGTGAATGATCTAAATTTAGAGACAACTATAGTTTTTTCTTGATCTTCCTTTTCTATAGGGACTTGATTGTATCTAGAGAAGTCATCAGTGAACGATTAAAATTCATGTCCTTCTACTTCATTGACAATCTCATCAGCAAAAGGCGTTGAGAATGGATCGATCACTATGAGTTTATTCAATCCTCGGAAGTCGACACATATTCTTAATTTATTTGGATAGTGCTTATTCTATTGCACAACCATGGGGATTTCCCATTTTGACTTGTCAATCGGATACATAATACCAGTAGCAAGCATTGAATCAATTTCTTTTGAGGCCATACCCTTTTGTCTCTATATCCTTCTTTCTTCCATTCCTTTTCACATTGTTGAAGGTGACCGACTGGATCGAACCCAGGTTTGAACACCAGGATGTCGATATTAGCTGATAGTCTTTTCCCACCAAATATTTATACAAAGTAAAGTGTGGTAGTGTTCCACCTATGGAGTTGAGGTGTATGTGTATCCCACCATTGGGCTTCTTGGCCTATAAACAATTCAACTATAATTTACACTCTTCTATGTTCCCTGACTGACTTAGAAACCTCATCGACATGCACCGATGGAGAGTTCCTTTCACTGAACCGTAGAGGTTGATTCGTGTGTGAATATGTCCGAATTAATGTTGGTGTCTTCTTTATCTTTATTTTGGACACAATAGGTATTTCTTGTACTTAGAAGTATGATTTGTATCATCTTATTGGTATCACTTCTATCAACCAACACTCTTTTGCTTGTGACTCATAATTTTCCATCTGTCAATTGTATAATTCTATATTCGGGTTTTGGCCTATTGACAATGAAGACCTGAGTAATATTCTCATTCTCTATTGGGTTCTAGGTTATCCTTATTCTCATTCATGACTTGATATAGTCTACATGCCTCATGTGCTTCATCCCATGTCTCAACCCAAGGTTTTCCTTCCTTTGGATCTAGGGGGATTATGAATTTTCTGTTATTTCCTTTTAACTTGATTATATCTTTTTCGAGAGAGATTTTGGCCTTCATGTTCCAACCCCATAGTCATCTGACTAATGCAAGGTAGGCAGGGATACCTTTGACCAGGTTGATTACTTCAAAGTTGAATTTCATCGAGATTCCCATTATAGATGTTATTACACTTTTAAGTGTACCAATTGGATCAATGAACCTCTAATATGCTAACTTCAGAAAATTCATTGTAGGCTGAAGAGGTGGTTTCCCAAGTCGAACCCATGTTTCTCTTGGAATAATATTTACATAGACCCAATGTCAACTAAGACTTGTTTGACCAAATTTCCATCGATTTCAAAGTCTTTTTTTTTTCTTTTGATAATTGGTGTAGAATTTTGATTGGTATTCTCTCTTATTTGTATTCTATGAATATGCTTAGTAGGTCAATCAACTGACCGAATGATTGTTTCTCTTTCAGTAGTTGTATAAATTCATCTAGCCTAGTATCTGAGATATTCTCATGTCTTCCCTTGTTGGTGTTTTCCTAGTCGATGTTTCTAAAGAACTTCATCGCTTCCGCCATTAGTTTGTATTCATAATATGGGTTGGGATATGCAGTTTAACAACCCTTATATCGATTTGGTGGTTTTGGAAACATTTCCTCGCCATCTCCTGAGCATGTTACTACATGGAAGTTCTTCGAATTAAAAATGTCCTGGTTTGGTATTGTGTGTAAGATATTTAAATTTATTTTGTTCATTAATTTTTCGAGTACTATTGGATAATCTTTGAGCAAGTGGTCTCCCACTCCAAAAATGTTACAGAACTTGAGATCAATTTTATCTTTGATTGGGAAATCTCAACTAAAGTGGTCGTCCTTCCAATAGTTGAAGCAGTAATATCATCCTCGACCTCATCCTCTTCGAAAGTTTCCTCATCCTCCTCATCCATGGCCTTGGTAGCCTCCTCAACCTCCACCTCTGTATATGTTTCCACCTTGGCTAACATTTTGGTCAACTATCTATGTGTGATACACTAAGTGAATGTTTGTTTAGTTTTTTTCGTTCAGCCAATATTCTTGGGTTGAGTGATTATTCTCCTTGCATATGTGGCACCACTTTGGACGAATATTTCTTAGATTCTATGGGTAGCCCCTCATAGCATGATTTGTTAATCCTTGGCATATATCAGAGAATGTTTCAATATGAATTCGACAGACTGCAGGGTCTAGGGAATCACTTTAATTGCAATAATATTTTGTGTGGCCTTCGCTGGAATAGATTGTACACCATAGTTCATTGCGGGAAATCGACATGTTCTTAATTTCTTCTAATCGTTTTTCAATGACTAATGAAGTCGAAGCCCCTTCAACATCCTTTTCTATTTGTTGTTATTTTTTCAATATTTATTCACATGTAAAGGGATCATAAACATGCAGTGGTGCTCTAATATTTTGTAATAAGCCTACTACATACCATTGTACAAAACATTTCTTATCATTTGCATAGGGAATTTGGCTCAATAGGTATTTGAACCTTTTATCGTACCCACAGATAGTTTCTCCTATGTTCTGCTTGATTTCTTTCAATTTTTTAGTCGCCAGGTGACTGATGTATTGCATCTTAAAACATGTGATGAAATTTTGTTTTATTTCTAACTTCGAGCGTTGTTGATTATCTGTGTAGTTCATAAACCAGGTAAGGGATCGAGCTCGAATTGTGGGACTAAATTGTCCCATTTGTTTATCTTCATGTGTTATGTTGTCTTCATATGTTACACATTATTTTGGTCACCCCAATGATCCTTTTACAACATGTGTTCATGTTCCCAAAAGAGCCTTTCTTCATGAGAAAAGTGGTTGGCTTTCTCTTATCAAAAACCTTATTAAAGAAGATTGGCACGTGCTGCACTATATGCATGGTGTGGCGATGCCTGATCATCACTCTCTGCCCTAAAAATGGTTTGCAACATCGTCGTAGGTTGTCCTATAGCTAGGGTGCGGTGATGTTGGAAGACTAAGAAAAGGTCAACCTTCACAAAATTTCTAGAAGGGGAGGTGGCATCCATATGGTTGGGATCCTACTCACTTATCTGATTTAGTGGGATCATCCTAAGCTCTTCAACCATCTCTCTTTCCCCTATCATGGAAAAGGATAAGGTTAATGAAGGTTGAATAAGCTAAGAATTGTGTGAGGAATTCTACTTCATTTGATGCTTGAGATATTCATTCCAATTCATCAAGTTATTGTGGGTCTTCTTCATGCAAATTTGGAGCAAGTGTGTGTGTTGGAGAAAAGGGCCACTAAAAGGGGACCTTGCAACATCAAGGTTGTTTGATTGTATCTCTCACTTTTAATTAATATAATGCAATGACATGTTTCTCTCCCATAAAACCATTCTCGTTTTATTGTATGATTCCTTGTTCACATGCATAAGTTTTCATTGAGTATAATATTGTTGCTTCCACTTTGGTTGGTTTGTGTTCCCTTGCAAGTCTAATATCACAGAAGCACCTGAGTAGAGAAAGGACAACTAAGATACAAGGAAGTGATATTTAAAGGTATGTCACTCATCTCTTGTCTGATAGTAAATTCAATGATTAAAGCTTAGGGAAAGCAACATGTCATGTCTTGTTTTGTTTAGATCTAGGTGGATCTACAAATATCAGTTTTTGTCTACATTTACCTATTAATCCAATAAAAAAATTGGTGACCATATTGGGGATACGACTTGTTTTTGGTTTTTTGTTGTCCATTTGCCTTTAGCCTACTTCCTTTCATTTCAATCCAGTCTCTGATTCTATGGGTGATCCATCTGGACTCCCTGGGTCTGAAAGTTCATTTAGATTCTTTGTCCTTTGTCAAATTTTTATTTATTTACAGAGATTGCCGCACTGTACCCCATATACATCATGTGACGTTCTTTAATCATTACATCCTACCTATTTAATTCAGTGTGGAATCATCACATTTTGTCCTATAGCTAGCCTCCGGTGACCTTACTTCGTTGCACTGTACCTTACTTTTGAGCTGCGACGTTTCCTGTAGGATTTGTTGGTTTGGGCCTTTTTGTCTTCTATCACCCAGATTTTCTTTGATCACCTGGGATGAACTTTTGGTACCAGTATCTGACTGTTTTCTGAGTTTAAGACTTTCTGTTGAACGATTTTCAGAGATTGGAAGTCTTTCTTTGTCATTTGGCAAGTTTTTTACTTCTTGATTTTTGTCAACAAGGATATAATCTCTGGATTTAGATCTGAGTGCTTGATTAATAAAAAATCTTTGATTCGATTAAATTTTTGGATTGTTTTACATTTTATGGATTGCTTATTTATTGGAAATATATTTTCATTTGAATTTGGCGAAACACTTTCTTCATCTTCATTTTTATCTTCATTGAAAGTTTGAACTGGGGTAATTTGTTGAGTGTATCTATTTTCTTTAATTACGTTTCTCCTTTCTTCATTATACCTCTGATTTGGTTCTGGAAAGGAAGAATTAAAGTCATTTATTCTTTTTAGTAATCACTTATAAGAAAAAATTTCCATTCGATTTTTTTTTTAAAGAGAGCAAATTGGGAAATTTGATAGCTTATGATTGTTTGGAATTGTGTTCATTCAAGAAAAAGAAATTGCATTTCGTAGATTTCGTGCTTCCAAAGAAATACCTTCTCTCTACTATAATTAGAGTTCATTGAACTGAAATATTGCATCATTCATCTCTTCTTGCATATTATTGGGTCAAGGTCTCATATGACATCGGTTTCATTTCCATCTCCCTCTTGATTAAACAACAACCTCTAAAACACTATGTCATTTTAAAATTTATTAGTAACTTTTATTTTCTAGAAACTCTTCTCACCAATATTAGCTAGGCTAGCACTTTGGAATAGGTTGTGAGGCACACTTTCCAAAGCATAAAGCACACTGTAACATATTTTGATAGGGAGTGTTCAAATCCACTTGCAACATTTTGTCCTGGGAAGCCCTTCTCACACAAGGGTCAAACATGAGGTGGCATTACGGCTCGCAGAGTTAATCACCCTTATTTGTTTGTCTTGGTGTAGATATTCCATGTATTATGGGGGTCACTTGAAGGTATACCCACAATTATGAGTGGAAGCCTTTCAAGTTGATTTCGGGCTAGATATCCTGCCTTTGCGTGTGGATCGGACTGTCGACTGTTTCCCCAGGCATCACTATTGTTCTTGGTAACCTTAGTATCCTATCCATTTAGGGTCTTATATGAGGTGACTGTGGAGGGAAAAGTCTTCACAGTACCTGGAATCGACGTTGACCAAACTCACTCGAGCTCCTTGAAGGGTATACCCACGATTATGTGTGGGAGATTGCACCAGGGTGTAAGTCCGTTAAGCAGGTCATCAACGTAACTTTTCCACCCACTCTATCCTATCCCCTTCTTGTCTTGACTTCACGACGTTGGATTTCATCACCAACTAGTGACTTTGAAATAAGAAGGTTTGTTTGCTTGGTTTGATTTCTAGATTTTATTAGCGAGTGTTGTTTGTTTCTGTAGTTGGCCATAGATTTTTTCCGTAAAATATTTGGTTTTTCCAACATTGACCCTCCACGTTGTTTACGTAGGATGCAAGGGCTAACCCCGAAAGATCCAGAATGTTACCTCCCTTTGCTTCCTAATTCACCGGAGGGATCTCCGGAGCAGAGAGCATTCCAGGACAATGTAACTGCACAAGTTGAAAGTTCCAACTCTTTAGAAGATTTCTGAATTATTTATGATTCTCTAGAGGTTTTCCAACTTCCTCCAACTTCGTTACCATATTTTGGATACAAGAGACGTATTATCCAGATGAATTCATCAGGATAACTTGTTGTTGAAACTCCTGGAACACCGACTGGACCTCATACAGGCCCTAGAGTCGAGAATCCCTCTCTTTCTAGTGACACATTTAGAACCTCGCCTCGCACAGTGCCATTGCTTTATGACAACGTAGGGGTGAGTCTTGATTCACCT
This sequence comes from Picea engelmannii, assembly GCA_009831015.1. Classification (NCBI taxonomy): domain Eukaryota; kingdom Viridiplantae; phylum Streptophyta; class Pinopsida; order Pinales; family Pinaceae; genus Picea; species Picea engelmannii. The sequence goes on along the minus strand of ML783259.1, from coordinate 413,664 downwards.
ATAATCTCACAACTACCCAAAAAAATTTCTACCTACACAGTACCTTTAGACCATTTTTTTGGTACAACTAGCAATATCATCGTCGTTCCATACACACAGTCAGTTGGTCCTAGCTCAAATTTTTCTCTCCAGATGTCCCATTCTACTATGGTTCCACACACTATGACCATTCCTACCGGGAATGTGGTGGTTAACCAATCTCCTATTGGAACACCACTTCTCTCTAGACCTATCTCATCACTCCCCCTTGGGTATCATGCTTTGAATACTTCTGTCGCCATCCCTACCCAAAATCCGTCAAGAGGGAAAATAATTTTGTTCCTCCTGGGTATAATGTTGTTGCTGCTTTTGTTTCCGCACCTACCCAGAACCCTTCCCGAGGGTCGTACATCCCTTTTCCACCTTTGTTTGGAGGGACTAATTATCCCGGCCCTAGTGGGTCCAACCCATCTGGGGGAACTGGTCCATCTATCACTTCTGGTTTTCAGATTCCTTTTGGAGGAAAACCTCAGAATAGGGCACCACCAAAAGTTGGGGGACAACCTCAATTTGGGGAACAACCTCAATATGGGGGTATTGGTCCATCTATCACTTATGGTTTTCAAATTCCTTTTGGAGGACAAACTCAGACTGGGGCACCACCACAAGTTGGGGGACAACCTCAATTTGGGGCACAACCTCAATCTGGGCCCCAACCTCAATTTGGGGGGCAACACCAAGTTGGCACCCATAACCCGGTTTACGGGAAAACTACACCTGTACCTTGGATTCTTCCTCTCCAAGGGAATTCACAACCGTTTGGGGGGAAACATTCTCAAGCTAACTCTTTTGTACCTCCCCATCTTATCCAACCATATCCAGGTCCCCTGAATCCTACTTGGGGTCCAAACTCCCAGTCGAATGTTCCTTCCCAATGACACATTCCCAATCAACCCAACCCTGTAGGCTACATGCCTCAAAACCCTCCCCAACCGAATCTGTCAGGATTTTCTACTTACATGCAGACTGCTTATATTCCTACTGGCATACCAACAAGACTTCCTCCCCAAAGTCACTAGTATCCTTAAGTGAATCGATAGTTGCCTTTTCTAGACACTTTGGATTTACCCGACTTATATTAGATCTTGATTGATCCTATCTTACATTCTCCCCATTGGCCCGTCATACCAGCCAAATTATCGTCCGACATTCCCAAGTTTGACGGTTGAACGGGAGAAGATCCGTACAATCATGTTATGATTTTTCTCCTTTGGTGTTCGTCCAACTCATTGATGGATGACTCCATTAGGTTAAGACTCTTCCAATGAAATCTCATGGGTTCGGCTGCAAAATGGTACATAGAGTTACCACGAGGCTTCTTTAATGACTTTAAACCCTAGCCATGGATTTCCTCATGAATTACCAATTGCCAATTCATTACAAGACAAGAACCAAAATTTTGAGTTCCTTTAAGCAATATTCCACCACTCATATTTCCGATCACATTCATGAATGGAGAAGAAGACAACGTTTGATCAAAATCGACCTTCCTGATCAGTTATTGGCTGAGTGGTTCACCAAATCACTCATTAGTAAAATCACCCGTGATGTTTCCATGGGTGGAGTTATCACTGAAGAACAGGCGATTAGTCATGCTCAGTACCTAGATCTCGTTTATTCGCAAACAAACACACTTTACGACTTGATCCCTGATGCTCCTTTCCCTTCTACCACTCCTACGTCAACAACCCCGACAGCTTCTCATGTTGTTGATGGTGTGATTGGCACCTTCCATGTTGACTCTCAATCCACGCATGCCCCTCACACCAACACCAAATCTAATGCTTCTAATGTTCAACATGATCTGAATCCTACTGCTTCCACCGACAAAACTTCTGAGTTTAATTCCGTTCAATCTACCCCTACCGGTAAAAGTAAATCTAAAAAAGGAAAGGGTAAGAACGAGGATAAGAATAATAACCTGTAATTCAAAACACCCAAAATGTATCCTGTTGATGATAAGGATAAGTGTAAACCTCAATATCCTTGCCTTATTTGTGGTAACGATCACTACATGAAAGATTGTCCAAGACGTGCCAAGGTCACTAAGTTCCTTCAAGGGACCAGGAAGCCTCCCACACCTGTCTTTTTTTCACAACCTTTCCCTTCTCAACAATAAGCCCAATTAGTCATTCATGACCAACATTCTCCTTCCACCACTTCGTATGTCCTTATGTGTACTGGTGATTCTAAAAAGAACAACATTGCAATCACAACTCGGGCCAAAGATTACTCTCCTTCAAAGGAAAAATTTGACGATTTACCACCTTCCTTGGTTCAACCACCTCCCTCAACTTCACCTCCCAACATTCCTCTTCATCTCAAATGACTGGGTATTGATACAGTTCTCTTCCCTCCTCCAAAGGGCATTGTTGGGAAGTATGCCTTTAATCCTCTTGCGTGTGTTTCTCAAAACTACAATATTATAGAAGACCTTGCGCAAGAACCCTCGACGATGTCAACTCTCTAAGTCCTTCAAAGTTGTCATACTCAACGAAAGGCCTTGTTAACGGCCATTGGTAGACATGATTCGACAGATACGAATTTGATAATCTTTGACCTGGAAGATCACATTCCAAGGCTACCTCCTCAGTTAGCGTTTCCGATCCAAGTTATTATAGAGAACAAGAATATCTGTAGAACCATTATTGGCAAGGGAGCCTCGACATGCGTTATGTCTATTACTTGCTGGAAAGCCATTGGATCTCCTCCCCTCTCTGAATCATGGGATACACTTAAGGCCTTCAATGTTTATGGTTTTAAACCCTATGGTGTTCTTCCCTCGTTGTCTATTACGTTGGAAGGCAAATAGGTCAATGTCAAGGTCGAGGTATTTGATGCACCTCTTGACTATAACCTCTTACTTGGCCATAGATGTATTGATTCCATGCGTGCAGTTGTGTCTACCCTTTTCCATGTGTTATGTTTCCCACACCAAGGAAAGGTCGTTACAGTTGACCAACAGACCCTTTTTAATTCTGATTCTCGTACTAGCAACGTACCCTTTATCCCGAAGACACCTCCTGGGTACGAGAATGTCAGCGTGGTTCTTTTGAAAGATTCAACTTTGATGGGTACATTCCCAATCCCACCACCCAATATTCCACTTCCTTTTGTCACCTCAATCAACATGATTTCCACCTCTCGTGAAGCCCCCGCATCTCATGACCCTTGGATCGTACCTGAATCTGGTGATTATCTTCGCTATGGTGAACACATGCCCTTAAGTCCATTTGAATCCTCTTATCAAACCATTCAATCGACAACCCCTTCTACTCCCTCTCTCTGTGATTCATCTCCCAAACCATTTCACGTGATATTTCTTACCGATGAGATGATCATGTCAGTTATGTCCATGGAATACACCCCATGGGATGATGGACATCATCATTCCATTCTCTTCCTAGAGTAGCACACCATAGAGAGTTACCAATGGAATTCGACTTCGTCAACTGTTGTTGTCATTTCCTCTGTTCCCGAGTTAACACATGACATGCTATATGAAGGGAACCTGAGTAACATTTAACCCACCATTCCTCTTGACATATCCATTAAACCCAAAGTTGTCGAAAATGTTCACATCAGAGCCTCATGCTCCATTGATGAGGTCATCACTTATAAATCCCTTTTTTAAGAATTTTGTGACGTTTTCGCCTAGAGCTACGAAGAGATGTCGAGTATTGATCTCGATATCGTTGTGCATGAAATTAAGACCTACCCGGACGCTAAACCCGTCCGACAGAGACTTCGCCTGGTCCACCCTCATAAAGCCGCTGCTATCAAAATTGAAGTTGAAAAACTTCTTAAGGCTGGCTTTATCTATCTTGTGGCTTTAACCAATTGGGTATCCAATCTTGTTCTGGTAAATAAAAAACAAGGCACAATCCGTGTATGTGTAGATTATAGGGATATCAATAAATCTTGTCCTAAGGACAATTATCCAACCCCCTTCATTGACCAGATTGTCGATGATTGCACCGGGAGTGAAATCTTCTCCTTAATGGACGGTTTCTCCGGCTATAATCAGATTAATATTTTTCCCGCAGATCAACACAAGACTACTTTCATTTGTCCTTGGCGTACCTTTGCCTTTCGGTTTGAAGAATGTTGGTGAAAATTTTCAACATGCCATATCTTATGCTTTTCATGATATCAATCACATCGTACAACCGTATCTTGATGATCTACCAGCGCATTCCATGCATCGCCAAGATCACCCGGCCCATCTCCAAGCCATTTTCCTTCATTGTCGTTACTATCATATATGTTTGAACCCACACAAATGTGCTTTTTGTGTGGAGTCTGACTGAATTTTAGGTTTTATTGTGTTACTTCATGGAATTAGGGTGGACCCCTTGAAGGTTGAGGCTATTCTTACTCTACCTCCTCCTTCCACACTATGCCAGCTTCAAAGTTTGCAAGGGAAGGAAAACTTTTTTTGTCGATTCATTCCAAATTACACCACGTTAACACAAGGATTTACTCGACTGTTGAAGAAAGGTTATGAGTTTGTATGGGACAATACTACCAACAAAGCCTTTGAAGCTTTAAAACTTGCCTTAACCCGTAAACCATTGCTTTTCCCACCAAATTATAGTCGAGACTATTTCCTCTACCTCGTCGCTTCGAACTTTACCATTTCCATGGTTTTAGTCCAAGAAGATGATTTGAACGACGAACATGTAATTTACTATTTGAGTCAGAGTCTCACGACCACCGAAGCCAAATATCTATATGTGGAGAAACTGGCCTTGGCAGTTGTTCAAGTTGTCCAACTTTTTTGCCATTATATCTTATTACGCAAGACCACTGTTATTTCCGATTGCAACCCCATGCAACACATCCTCACTCGACAATTGTTGGGGGGAAAGTACTCCAAATGGATAGTGATTCTCCGGTAGTTTGACCTAGAATTCGAACGCGCTAAGTCTAAGAAATATTTGGTTTTTTCTGAATTGATCTGTGACCTTCCCTCAACTAAAACAAAAAATGTGGCAAAGGATTCCTTACCTGACGAATCCCTTTTTCTGATCAGTTTTGATGATATTTGGTACAAAGATATTATCATCTATCTCTAGACTCAAACTTTATGGCCCACCCTTTCTAGTACAGACCATCGTCGTATACAGTATCAAGCCCATCAATACATAATTCTTGATGACACTCTTTATCGCCGTGGTGTTGGCTCTATTTTCCGATGATGTCTCACCTATGATGAGGCTAAGAAAGCTTTAAATGACTGTCACTCCAGAGCATGTGGCGGTCATATGTCTGGCTATGCCACTGCCCAAATTATCTTGCGAGAAGGGTATTTTTGGCCCTCACTTTTCAAAGATTGCATTACGGTTGTCCAGAAATTCCATGCTTGCCAAACTTATAACAATAAAATAAGATCTTTCCCTGCTCCTTTACACCATGTCATTTCCATTGGTCCCTTCGCAAAATGGGGCATTGACTTTATGACATGTAACCCTCACTCGGTTGAGGGGCATGGATACATCATTGTAGAGGTGAATTATTTCACTAAATGGGCCGAGGCGATGCCTACATTCGATAACACCGGGAAAACTGCATCTTTGTTCATATTCAATCATATCATTACTCTGTTTGGTGTTGCCCAAGCTATCCAAAATGAAAACTCAACCCCCTATTATCCACAGGCCAATGGCCAGGTTGAAGCGATAAACAAAGTCCTATCGACGAATGATAGGACTTCATAAGAAAAGTTGGCACACGATGTTGTTTTCAACATTATGGGCCCACCAGACATTCGTCAAGTCTGCCATTGGGTTCACAACTTTCCAGTTAGTTTATGGTATCGAAGTTGTTTTGTCGATTGAATGTGAGATACCATCTTTGAAACTAGTCATTGAACTTCTCCAAAACAATTGTACTGAAGAGGAATGTCTATTGTACCTGATGCAATTAGATGAAACTCGTCATGATGCCGCCTTGGTTATTGAAAATCAGAAAAAATGTGTTAAATCCCAATACGACAAACATGTCAAGCCACGTTTTTTTTATGAAGGTGATCTAGTTCTCCTCTACGAACAAGATCATGATTTACTAGGGGCCGGAAAATTTGAGGCTTTGTGGTGAGGCCCTTATATTGTCAAATGAGTGTTGGAGAAGGGAGCTTATGAGTTAGTGGATTATGATGGCATTCCTTTGAGTGAACCCACAAATGGGCTTTACTTGAAGAAGTACTATGCTTAAGTCATTTTTGCTTGAGTGCTTGTATTTTTACTGTACCATACTCTTGCGTGCTACTTTTGTGTGCTTTTTCGTTGTTTGATTTCAACCCCTAATTGCTTACCTTGCGTTGTGTTTGGTTTCCATATGTCGGTGTCTTCGCTACCCTACATTGGCTTCACCGATGGCACTAGTCATAGTACTCAGAACTTAGCATCTGTTTCTTGGGAAATATACACACCTACGAACGAATTAATCAGTCTACATGGTGTTTTCCTTGGTTGTGCAACTAACAATATCGTGAAATAAAGTGCAATCATTGAATTGTTGACCGACGTTGTTTCACTTGGAACCCATCAACATGTTGTATGATTCGATTCGCAGTTAGTAGTACTACAATTGAGTAATGTCTATGCTATCCGAAGGTCTACTTTGTTAAGGGTATATTTACGAATTCGCCTCTTGGAGCACCATTTTGATTACATTGAATATCAACACATTCCTAGATGTCTAAATACATTAACAGACACATTAGCTAATTATGTGTTAGACAGACATTTGAGACACTTATAAATCCAATCGCATTTTGTATATAAAGAAAGTAAGCCAGT
>ML783259.1:343196-394075 GCA_009831015.1 Picea engelmannii | reverse complement strand
TAATACATGATTTCTATTAATCAGAGAAATGTACAGAGACTGTAAAAATACAGAGTGAAAGACTCGCTAGAATGGTGGCAGCTTATCTCTGAGAAGAGATGTGATGGCTACTCGCATTCGCAAGAATATGATTACAATGAGGCTCTGAAGGCCCTCTTACAATAAATGGGAATGCCAAAATTCCTAGACATCCAAAAACCTAACCCTAGGAGATGAAGCGCCAAAAGTCATGTGGGCCTCGTTTGGGTAAGTGAGTACATCAACTTCCCGGGGTCGTAACTTTTGCATACGATCTCCGTTTTAGGTGTGTGATAGCTCGTTGGAAAGGTATTTTCGAGGAGATTCATTTTGGGGGCTCAATCATGCCTTTAGATATCATTGAGAACCTCGATCTAAAAAAACCTTCATTTGGACCCTCAAAATGGCCCCGGAAGTTAAAACCTGCTAAAAATAGTAAATTGCCAAAATGGCCAGAAAACTGTTTTGAGCCATTTGGAAAAGGTGGGTGCCCACCGATATCCACCTGGATCAATATTCCATGCCCTTGGAACTAGTTTTATTGATCATGACACTCATTCCTCCTTTGTAATGTATCATTCTTTTATTCTTTTTCAAGATCGTTTAAAAATTGAAAAAGACAAAAAAATCAAATATTCCAAAAAGAGGGGACATGAAATATACATTATTTTTTCGGCATAAAATATAGTCGGCCTTGGAAAAAGAAAATCCTTCCATTTGTTTGTCAAGAATTGGGATCTAGTATGACCTTAGGAATTTGTTCTCACTACATAGATTTGTGTCCTCCTCCATTTGTTATTGTTCCAAACATATGGAGAGTTTGCGGTGCCTCCTACATCACAAACTTATTTTAATGTTACGTTGCCTAATTCTAATCATATTTCATGCTTTTTTCCAAGGGAATTTTTACCCAACCCGAGTTAGCCTTTCTGCAGTTTGTCTCTTGACTTTCATGAGTCGTCCATCCCGAGAGTCCAGTCAAGTCCAGATTCAAAATCGACGAAGTTCTCTACCTAATCATCGATATCCTCTAGTATTTTTCGACGGCTTGTTGAAGAACTTAGAGTAATGATTCTTACACTCCCATTGTACTCCTACCTGAATTTTGAATATCTTGGAGTTGTTTCTTGAGCTATGAAGTTTTCATCTCTAGCCATAGGCATCACTAGCTTCTTGAAGATGCATATTGTACTTATATATTCGACTAATTTTGAGATGTAGATCAGTTGTGTATTGCTCGCGGCTACACTTTATATAGTTATATGACATGGATTTGCAGTGTATTTGATTGGAAGCCATGATTTAGTTCATCCCGATCATGGGTATGCCCACCTCAGAGAGACAATTGTTGTTTTGCAGATGACACCTCTCAAACTATGGTCTTGGGCTCACTCGATTTCGTGCATTCTCATTGGTGAAGATATTGTAATGTATTTTGGCCATCGGTTGCTCTTTTGACCTCATACATTAGGGGGCATCTGTTATAGCCCTAAAATTCCCTACTCATGCATACATGGCATTAGCCTTCCTACTTGCATAATTTTCGAAATCATTGCTGAGGAACTCTATTTAAAAACCATTTTTTGGAGCATTTATGCACCCTACTGCACTACTTCCCGCGTACATATGCTTGTTTCATGCTAGAAATCCCAGATACATACGCATTCTACACACTAAACATCCCATGTATACCTCCAAAATTTGCAAAAATAAAAACGTTGCAAGGAATTCGGTGGAATTAATGGGCTATTGTAAGTTTTCCAACCAATTCACTTGATATAGCCCGTCTCCCAACCGAATAACTATCCTTTTGTCATAGAAAAGGACATCTTGGGGTCTCATTCCATAATCAAGCATTAGAACGGTGAAAATCTGCCCAAATTTCCTTTCCTTCCTTGCCCAAGTATTTGCACCCTTTTGTGAGTTATTGCCTCAACATTCCCTCTATAGCCCCTTTTCTCCCATAAAATCCATTCCCTTCCCTTGAGGTGATCTATAGATTGTGAGAGAAGGAATTTGGAAGTTGCACTTAGAGCATTGTTAAGAGGAGTCCGGACAAGGTTCACGGAGCGTCAGCCTGCAAAGGTTGTAAGTTCCAATCTTTGAGTATTGAATAAAAGAATCTATTTTCCCTGTCCCAAATGATGGTTTTTATGTATTTTCTTTGATTTATACATAACAATTTATATCTAACCCTAATTGATGAATAAAAATAGAATGTTTGTAGCCTTGTTTTCCTAGTTTTGGATGCAGGTCAGCTTTGGGAGGAGACTTGTAGCCTCCAGAGCTACAAATCTTGAGGAGGTCAACACCAAACATTGGATAAAAGGTACGGTTTTTGACTTAGTCTTTCAATGCTTTCTGTTCATCTATTTTGGAAATTTTGGGGTAGTGTAGAAATTAGACTGACTTTTAGGGAGTCATTTTCTCTATACTTCGAACCCTGGTATAGTTATAGGGGGATTTTCCTGCTAGCACCCTTTAATGCACTACCAATTTTGGAACCCATTCGCACTATAAGATTCTTCAGTATCACCCAAAAGTGTGAAGTTGGTGACTAGATAGAACAACCTTCTGAGTATCAATTGTTGTGGACGACTAGCTACAACAAGGAAAAGTGTGTATCGAGTACTAAGCACCACCTACGAGATGTAAATACATGCTCAAGGACTTGTGAATACATATAAATTTAGTTATGATTGACTTATCTAAGTGATCTATGGGTCAAGGTATTACCCATGGGGAACATAATATATAAGTTTGTAAGTAAAGAGATAGAAAAGGAGAGGCTTGTTAGAGATTCCTCATGAGAAATCTTCGGAGAGAATAAAGTTATAGAATCTGTATTACAATTTTCCCCGTTTTGTAATGGAGATTGTAATTGTGATGTCTATCATGTAAATATCCTTCTATATTTATGAGGAATTAATGCAAGCTAAATAATGTTTTGACTCATACTTGTCTGATAGGTGATGCTTGTTGTGATATTTAGTGTTTATCTACAATAGTTAAGTGATCTTTAATGCATATTTATAACAATGTATGAATCTACAAACAAGAAATTATATTTCAAGTTTTTCTTTTCGAGACAAAACTAATTGTATTGATATTTCTAGTGGAAATGAAATACATATTGACAAGATCCCTTCGACTTCTAACATTTGCAACCATTTCCTTTATAGACTGCCTCCATCAAATAAGACTATATCATATCCTTATGAATTTGATTCTTATAATCATCCTTATATAAGTCACTCTTTAAACAAATAGTTCCACAACAACATATTGATGCTAAGACAAAACCATGAGCCAAACTCTCTCTAACTTTACATAAACAAAAATTAAAACACGACCAAAAATACATTCATCAAAAAATTTGTAAGAGTATCAAATATGTAGGAGTATGGTCCTTAATCTCATGAACAAGTAAAAAACCTTCCTCCAAAATGAGTGCTTCCTTTGATAATTGATCATATTTGTGGTTGAATTCTTGATAGACATGAGCAAAGGACACCTCTTCAAAAATTAATTTGTTTTCCATAATCCTATTGAAAATTTGCCCCATCTCCAAGTTAGAATTGTTTCTTTTACCATTTCCGCACTCCATCCAAAGTTTGGAGTCACCAAAGACCTATAGCCTCTTAACCTACATGTTCACTGCATTATTGGAATAGTATTCTTTGGTTGAACCAACTCATCTGACCCCCTAATATCTATTGGGATGGTGGTATGTTCTTCTTTCATCTTTTCCTCAGGGTAAATATTTAGGTTTTCTCCTTCGGGTTCTAATTTAGCATTGTATGCATGAATATTTATCTCATCACAATATTTATGGGGATACATATTAATTGTATGACATCCAATTATCAACAAAATCCCTCTAAGGATATCATTGTAACAAATAGGGACCTAAAATTTCCCAATTAGACGGCTATAATCATTCCTCACCACCTTTTCTATGAAAAACAACATCTCAGACTCATACTCATCGGAACAATGGGTCATGAGGTTATATTCCCATTATGATGGATCCTCTTCTATGGATCATTTCCAAATATCCAACGGTCCTAGGAGTTCATAAATCAATGGTCATGATCATGTTGGCACCTCTAATTTCTTGATGTTTATCATCCACCTCATCACCCCTTCCTTGCATGAGTAAGTGGTACCCATAACCGATGTACAACTGAGATCATGTCGTCCACCCACCTCACATATTAACGGTTCATGATTCCTCTCAAAGTCCTTCACCATCAGAGTGCATTCACTCTAAGTGGTCATAGAACACTCTGATTGGCTCTCTATAATGAGTCTCTCTAACGAATATAATGATCCTTTTCAGATCTCATCCAATGCTCAAGGTTCATTTAGAGGCTTACAACTACACAATAGTTAAGGTTTCTAGACCTTCCTCCTCGGAACGGATCATCATGTATCCAATGAATTTGATCTATTGGGACACCTTCTAATAGATCGATGATCCTCATAATCCATCATTGTTGGACTCTCTTTTAGATCATCATTTAGGTCTCCAACCATATATCTTCCAATACGCTTACACCTCTCACACTATTATCAACGATCAAGGATTCACCATCCCTCCCTCCAATAGATCAATGACTCTCATTGAATCAGAGCCTTCCTCATCGGAGTCCCTTTTTAATCGTATGCTCGGTCATTTTGATGGACTCATGTCTCGATCAATGGTCAAGATAGTCTCGCTACACCGAATCAATGGTTGTAAATCATCCCTACTCAAAATATGGCTTTTCTTCAAGGTAGAAGTATGATTCATAACTTGACCATTCAAGGTATCTTCAGGCTAATTTACTGAGGTTCTTCCAAAATTTATTGGGCTCTCTCTTTCACTCTGAAGTGCACTAAGGAACTTCCACTTCAATCCTTGGTTGAATATTCTATCCTGTAAAATTTCCATTTCAAAGAAATTAATTTCTCTAGGTTAAGGCTCCCTAAAACTACACAAAGACCTTCTGAGGCACCACATCATTTCACTGCCAATATTCCAATGAAGGTTTATATCCTGCAAAATTTCCATTTCAAAACAAGACTTCCCTAGGAAAAAGAAGGGTTCCTACAACTACGCAGGTACTCACTAAGGGGTCAAGGGAACTCTACTACCATTCTCCTGAGGAATATTTAAATATTTCAAGATTTCCATTCAAGGGATTGCAATTTCACATGTTTATGCCCAATATTGACACCACTCACTTAATCATTCACATTTACCTTGCTTGTTATTGAAAAAAATCATACATAATCCATTTTACTCAAGAATCCGACCATTCTTTCATTTATTCATATTCAACATATAAGAAATAAATCACGATTAACATTCATAACATGATTCACATTCATCTACATTCATAAATCATTGGAATAAATGTATCACGGTCCAATTAATAACATGCTTCACCTTCATCTACTCTAAAGTGATTCCATTTCACCTTGGCCTACACAATGGCTTGGTTCCAGAGCAATGTTTCTCTCCTGTCCAGGATGTGTTGAGTTTTGGGTTGGAATTCTCCATCTAGTTTCAACTGTATCACAGTCCAATTAATAACATGATTAGAATCATGAACATATTTATTTAATAAAGATACATGGAACACATTGTGAGCTCTATCTATAGGTGTCAAAGCAAGCATATATGCTACTAGTCCCACTCTTTCCAGGACTTCAAATGGTACACAATATTGAGGTGCTAAATTAGCACAAGTCCCCATCCTTAGGGAGATCCTTTTTTATTCTACCATGAGATACACATTATCTCCCACCTTGAACTCCTTTTGAGTTCTCTTGATGTATGCATAACTCTTTTTTCTACCCTGGCCTACTTTCAAATTTTGTCTAATCCTAATCATTGCTTGCTCCATATCCTTAAGAAATTTTGGTCCAAGTGTGATCTTTTCCACTAGACTGTCCCAACTAATTGGAAATCCGCATCTTCTTCCATATAGAACCTCAAATGGGATCATCTTCAATGATTGTTGATGACCATGTTTATAGGAAAACTCTACCAGGGGTAGATATTCCTCCCATTTCTTGGGTTGATGCATAACATGCATCCTCAACATGTATTCCAACACTATGTTTACCCTCTCGTTATGAATATCGTTTGAGGATGGTAGGTCATACTAAATGCTTTATTCATTCCAAAACCTACAAATAATCCTTTCCAAAAGCTCAAAGTGAACTTAGAATCTCTGTCTAAAATTATGGTTTTGGGTAACCCATGGAATCTAAAATTTTCCTTCATAAAAATGTCATCAAAATATATAGCCTTAAAATTAGATTTGATAGGAATAAAGTGAGTCTCCTTGCTCATCTTTTCCAACTGTACCATGATTGCATCATGTTGCCTAACTGTCCTTGGAAATCTAGTAATAAAATCCATGCATATTGTCTCCCATTTCCATTTTGGAATTGGAAATGGTTGTAATAGTATTGCAGGGTGTTTGTGTTGAACCTTAACCTTCTAACACTCTATAAACTTAGAAATATATTCAAAAATTTCTTTCTTTATTCTTGTTGAGTAATACAGCTACCTCACTGTTGTTACCATTTTTTGGTAACCCTGATGACCTACATAGGGTCTCCTATGGAATTCATCCATGATTAGGTGTTTCAGGTCTATTGAATAAGGAGCATACAACTTGTTGTTATACAATAGCAACTTATCAGGTGTAAATTGATACCCTTCATACTTTTTTTCTCTGGGTTCTTTCTACATCCTTCTCTCACCTTATTGAAAATATCATCTTCTTGTAAGAAGTTTTTAATCCTTTTATTGATGTCAAAATATCCTACACTAGTTGCTTCCAAGTGTATTGTCTGCACACTTCAACTGATCATTTCCATCCATTTTTCATGTCTATCAGTCAATCGTGGTTGATCAAATAAATACTTTAGACCACAATGGTCTGTCATCAAGACAAACCTCCTTTCAAGCAAGTAATGCCTCCACATCTTCAATGCATGAACAATTGTTGCAAGTTCTATATCCTAGGTGGCATACCATTGCTCATGTTCATTTAGTTTGATCGACTCTTAACAAAACACTTTTCATTCCTGCATAAGAACTCAAGCGAGTCCCTTTTTGAAAGAATTATTGAAAACCAAGAAATCCTTTTCAGGATCTGCAATATTCAAAACAAGGGCACTGCAATCTTCAAAACAAGGGAATTGGTCAAAATATGCTTCAACTTCTGAAAGATGGCTTCACACTCTGTTGACCATAAAAATTTCTTTCCCTTCCTCTGTAGTGAAGTAATGGGATGAAACATATGGGAAAATCCCTTCATAAACCTTTTATAATATCCATCCAGACCCATAAAATACTTTACCTCTGTGAGATTCTGAGGGGCAGGCCAATCCATGATTGCCTTGATCTTATCAGGATCTACTACCACTCCTTTTGTTGAGATTGTGTGGCCTAAATATTGGATTTTCTTCTGAAATAAGTCACACTTTTTGAAATTAGCATACAACTAGTGATCTCTCAATACTTTTAACACCATTCTGAGATGATCTTCATGCTCGTCTCTAGTCTTGGAATACACTAGAATATCACCAACAAAAACTAAGACAAAATTTTCTAGGTACTTACTGAGAACAGTTGTCATTAAACACATGAAGTTAGTTGGTGCATTAGTAAGCCCAAATGACTTCACCATGAATTCATAGTTTCCAACTCATTCTAAAGGTTGTCTTGTGAATGTATTCATCCTTTATTTTGACTTGGTGATATCCAGATCTCAGAACAATCTTAGATAAAATTATATCTCCTCTGAGCAGATCAGAGAGATCGTCAATCTTGGGCAATGGATACTTATTCTTGATGGTCATCTTATTAAACTGTCTGTAGTCAATGTATAACCGAAATGGACCATCCTTTTTCTTCACAAACAATGTTGGTGCTCCCCATGTAGATACACTCAACCTAATATACTCCTTATCTAACATATCCTTCAATTGCACTTTCAAATCCACTAGTTCTGGAATGCTCATTATGTAGGGTACTTTTGATGCTGGTATAACTCCGGGCACAAGATCTATTGAAAAATGAAGATCTGTTTTTGGATGAACTCTAGGCACCTCCTATGGAAACACGTCTTAAAAATACCACAACACTGGATGATCTTTAGGCTTTAGCTCCTTGCCTCCTCATGAGTTGAGCACTTGTATTGCATACAAGGGACACCCTTTCCAACTGAATTTATTAAGCTATAGTGTCGATATTTTTCTAACTGAAATTGGATTCATAATTCCTTGCAAAACTCTTGCATTTCCTTCTTCATCTTCACTCTCTTAATTTTTATCATAGCAATTCAATTTTTCTTTTTTAACTGCCAACCAATCCTTTCCTAGTAGCACATCATATGATCCTAGGGGTAGGATATTTAGGGTTTCTTGAGTATGCAATCCACTTATTTCAAATGGGAAATTATCTACCACATCTGCCACTTTTCTCTTGGTTCCTATGGCTAATTGAACCAACCATGCCTTTGCATGTTTCTTTCTATGTAAGGCACATGATTCAAAAATATGAGGTGAGAAATAACTAAGATTACATCTAGGGTCAATTAAAATAGACATGGGTTTCTTGGAAATTATACCTTCCATCTCTATTACAAAAGTTTGGTGTTCTGCTTTCCAATTTTCAACAGGTGCATATATCCTCGGCACACTTCTATCCATATTGTTGATCATATTATCCTCCTGAACATGATAAATCTTTTTTATTTCATGCTACTTGTGATAACAATATCTTAAAATATGTGCCTCTCCACAACCCCAAAATATTAGAGCTCCTTTCTTTGGATCCTCTACTCTTTCTCTTGCCTGCTCTATTGACTTATTTCCACTTTGAGATGGAAAAATTTTCTGGTGCACACTTCTGATCGATTGTCTGAACTAGGCACCCTTACTCATATTTTTATATGGGAAAGGTTTGAATCCCTTCTTCTGAAATATGTCCTTAACGTTTCTCCTACAATCCCTAGAAGGATCCTTCTTATGCTTAGACTGATCATAGAAACACTTGGCCTTCCTAATGGTATCCTCCATGGTATTAGGCTTGTCAAACTCAATTCTATAATGATAATACTATGGCAACCCACTAAGAAGACATTGTATCCTTTCCTTTTCATCCTTGAGTTAACGATCATACCTCAAGAGTTCTAAGAATATTTTGGCATAAGTGTCCATGGTAAGTTTCCCCAACTTATGTTCATGGAAGTCCCTAATATTCCCATCAAATTACTTTTCCAATAGGTAAGCCTTCCTGGAATACTTTTCAAACTACTTATGGGTCATATTGTTTTCTTTCATTCCTTTGACTTACTTGAGGTCCTCCCACCATATGGAATTTGCTCCATTTAGATTGAATATGGTGATCTTCTCCTTTGTATTTTTTGAGTAATTATGTACCAGAAAATACTTTCTTAGTACTAGTATCCAAGCCTCGAATTATTCTCCCTTCTTAATATCTCCATCAAAGACATGTGACTTTGATTTCTTGAAATCCTCCATCAGAGAAATATATGAGTGTCTCTTTTTCTTCTTCCTTGGAACACTTGATCCAATGTCACTGTTGGATAGCTCCTCAGAATTAGTCTTCCCACTAGATGACTCTATGGAAACATTTCCTCCATATATTCCTTTCTTTATATCCCAATGCCTCTTCCTAAAAGAACTCTTTCCTACATTTATGTGGGCCAATCCCTTCTTCTGGACATTCGAAGGGGTTTTCAACCTCTTCAATTGTTGTAATTCCGCATTACTATTGACTAGACCTTATTGGAGGTGCTTCTAAATTTTCGACAGAATTTGCAATAGTAGTACATTCAGTTGTTCTTGAGCTCTCATGAGCCTCTCATTGTCTACCTTCATACTTCTGACAATGGATTCCGAATCTAGAGGGGATTCTCTAGCCCTATGACCATCATATTCCTCATCTCTGAAGTGTGAGGTGTCTTCCATGCTATACCGCACCCTTCCTCTTTACTTCCCTTTCATTAATTCCTACGTGTTGAAACAACAAACCATTATTATTAATTACATGAACATTTTTAAACATGCATCTTGGGAAAAATAATTTTTTCCTTAACTGTTTTGTAATCTTGGTGACCCATTCAAGACTAGAGTTTGAAATCTACTCTAGTACCACTCTATAACTCACCCAACACCCTAAGATCACTTGGGTTGGTAGGATGTTCTTATTTTGTCTTTTCCTTAGGGTAAATATTTAGGTTTTCTCCTCCATATTCTGATTCAACACTATATGCGTGAAGACTTCTCTTATCAGAATATTTATTGGGATAAATATTACTTGTTCGACCTCTAGTTATCGATGAAATCCCTCTAAGGATCTCATTGTAATGACTAGATAACTGAACTTCCCTAATTAGATGGATAGAATCATTCCTCACCACCTTATCGACGAACAACAACATCTCAAACACTTACTCATTGGAACAACAAGTCACAAGGTTAGATTCCCATTCTGATGGCTCCTCTCCGATGGATCATTCTGACAGAGCCAATTATCCTCAAAGTTCATAAATCAATGGTATCGATCACATAGGTACCTCTAATCGCTTGATGGTTATCATCTGCCTCATCACCTCTTCCTTGCGTGAGTAAGTGGGACCCATGACCAATCTATGGCTAATATTATGTTTCACACCCACCTCACGGATTAACAGTTCAAGATTTATATTAGAGTCCTTCAACATTGGAGTGAATTCACTCCAAGTGGTCATAGACCACTCCAACCAAATCTCTCTGATGATTCTCTCTCGTGAATATAACGGTCCTCATCAAATCTAATCCAATGGTCAAGGTTCATTCAAAGGCTTACAACTACACAAAACTTAAGGTTTCTAGACCTTCCTCCTGGGAAGAGATCATCATGGATCAAATGGTTTTGATCTATTGGGACACCTTACAATTGATCGATGATCTGTAGACTCCATAATCATCGAAATCTCTTCGATACCATCATTCAGGTATCCAACCATCTCTATTTTGATATACTTAAGCCTCTTACATTGTCATCAACAATCTAGTATTAAACATCCTACCGTCTGATAGATCAACGACTCTCATTGACTTGGAGCCTTCCTCATCAGAGTCCCTTTGGAATATTACACTCAGTCATTCTGATGGCATCGTCTCCTGATCAATGGTTAGGATATTCTCACTACACTGAATCAATGGTTGTAAATCCTTCCGACTCAGAATATGGGTTTTCTTCAAGGTAACAATGCAATTAAAGACTTGACCATTCAAGGTTTCTTCAAGCTCATTTACCAAGGATATTCTAGAATTTATTGGACTCTCTCCTTCACTCTGAAGCCAGCTAAGGAATTTCCACTTCAATCCCTGGTTGAAGATTTATATCCTACAAACTTTCCATTTCAAAGAAGGAAATTCCTCTGGGTTAAGGCTCCCTAAAACTACATAGATACCAATATTCCGAGGAACTAGAGAATTTCACTGCCAATATTCCAATGAAGGTTTACATCCTGCAAGATTTCCATTTCAAAATAAGACTTCCCTAGGAAAAATGATGGTTCCTACAACTACACTTGTACTCACCAAGGGGTCAAGGGAACTTTTCTACCATTCTCATGAGGAATATTTATATCTTGCAATATTTCCATTCAAGGGATTATAGTTTCACAAGGTTATGCTCAATATTGGCACCACTCACTTAATCATTCACATTTACCTTGCTTGTTAGTGAAAACATTCATACATAATCCATTTTAATCAATAATTCAACCATTGTTTAATTTATTCACATTCAACATATAAAGAGTAAATAATATATATATATATATATATATATATATATATATATATATATATGCATCATGAATCATACATCAGACACAAGTATGGGACTTATCTTTTTAGCGAAGGGTTTAACCAACCGACTGACTGCGAGAGGAATCATTTCCTCCCAACCATAGCCTATGTTGCACAATGTATTTCTACAACATGCCACCCCTATGTCAAGACATCATACCACAAGGGGACTGATTAAGATTAATTCCAAATAAGAAAATGGTTTCAAAAGGTTACTCTCCTTCACTCCACTAACAACAACAAAATTTACCCTATTCCCACTAGGATTAGGACCTCCACGGGTTTATCAAGCACTTCCCAAACTAGATTTCCTATGCATAAGGGAGTCCTTTATTTGCTACATAGTTCCTTGGTGACCTCCCCTTACAACTGTTGGTTTCTTTCTAGTAGGTACCAAGCCATGACCCTCTATTCATATAATCTAGATCTAGGTTTTCTCTACTCCAGGGTGACCATTAATTTCCTTGGGAAATATTTATGCTTTCTTCATAGAAAATTTCCCAACCACTCTTTTAATAAGATCTATGTGCATGGGTATATCCACTCTTTAAACCATTTTTTTTCAAGTATACAACTCACTCTTTTCACGATTTTTCTCTGTGAGAATCCGCCCATCATTTCTCAGATTGTTGTATTTTTTTAGCACGTTCTCTCATATTTCGTTTTTTGTTGTGAACTATTATTCTCTCTCTAAAATATCTTCCTGTTATATTTTTTTCCTTTCGTCTCTTCTTCCACCCATTCCTAGGGATTCATAGGGCTTGATGTCAAATGCAACCCTCTAGTCAGGGTCCCGCGTTCGAAGGGGAAATCTGGGTACGTCCTCTTGTCAGGTTTTAGTTGACCCTTTTTTACTTAAAGCACCAAATATTGTCAACAATTATAATTGCTTCAAACACCAATCATTATCTCCATATATGGTCATGTGGTTTAATGTGCTCCATGTACATTGGAAGGTGAAGTGTTCAAATGTGTAGGTGTAGTTTGGAATGCTAAGTAAGCTTCCTATTTTCTTCATTAGAAGTTATCAGTTCCACGTCACCAGTACCACTTGAGATATCATGGCTGGTACTCAAGGATTTTTCCTTCATAGTGTTGGCCCTCAACCAAGGTTTGAGGAAATCTTGGTCAGATTTGACCACTTTTTGGACTTTGACGTAGTGATTAAGGAAGGAGTGCCCAGGCGGAGCTGCAATCACAGATCTCACTTTTTTGTGGGCTTTGTGACCCAACATGGGGTTTTTGGGTTTTGTAACGGGTTATCGGATGTCAGCCCATGGGTTTACCCATGATTAGGCATTTTTGTAAGCAATGTAAAAGTATAAATAAGAAATAATGTAATGTAGTGAGGGAGTGTAATTAGCTAAGTGCAAGAGGCAAGTAGTTCTGAGTTTCTTTGTGCAATAGAACATGTATGTAAGGCTCTGTGCTTGACAGAGGAGTTGGCTTTGTGCCTTGACCTGATTTTGGGAAGGTGGGTCTAGTGCTTAGTGCGCAGATCACCTATCTGGTGCAAATATTGGCTTTGTGGCTTAATGCACAGTAGCAGACAAATGTAAGATATTGAAGCCTAATAAAGAAGAAGAAGCAGTTTATGGATGTAGCCCCACACTAGGGTGAACCACATATATCATGTGTTAATGGTTTTCTTTGTGCTATGATGTTTATGCTGTGAATATACTTAGTGCATTGATTGTTATATATGATAGATAGATCTATGAATACTTAGTGTTTTATTTATGTTGAATGTGCTAGATATAACTTATGATGCTAAGTGCCATGTGTATTTTGTCATTGTTACTGCGTCGATCTATCCTTAGGGTTTGTTTTGCGATGTGGACAAATTTGATAAGATAATCCATGTTATCTTCTAAGTACTTTTCGAAGTGTTATAATCATATATCTGTGTCCCAACTTGGTTACAAACACCTGAGTCATGTAATCCCCCTTGCCTCTATCTCGGGTGAGACTTTGCTTGCTTCGTAGGTGTCTTCCCCTGTGCTAACAAATGGTTCCTTTGTCGGGACCTAAAACTGTGATTGTTGGGAACTGAAGTAAAGAAAAGAGAATCTTTGTGCATAGATCTACTGTTGTAGTGCGCAGTATGATACTTGACTTGAAAAGCTTTGTGCTAAGAAAGAAACCTGATTTGAGGTAAGATCTTGGAAGAGGTAAAGCTTTGTGCTTTGATAGAGTAAGATAAGTGGAAATTTTTGTTTCGAAAGCATGCATTTAGGTATGTTTAATAGATTATGTCCTAGTCTGAAAGATAGGGCACAACAGGAAGAAAGAGTTGATCTAAGTAAGGGTAATAGAAATGCAGAAAGATATGTTATTCCTATGCATAGAAAGAATTTTTTGACTAACAGTGGAAGCAGGAACCTAGAAAGAATTTTTGCAGATTGCAAGTCCAACACTGTGATCCTAGTGCATAGTACAAGAGGAAGAGAGGATTAAACCTATGTTATGACTGAAGAAGATCGAGACATCTTGCTAAGAAATGCCCTAGTACAAGTCTTATTTATCTTTGTTGTAAATTTGTTGGTCATGAGGTTGAGGATTGTCCAAGAATGATTGCTAAAGTTGAACAAATGAACATGAGTCAAGAGAATAAGAGCATGTTAGAAGATCAAAAAGAGAAAGGATCAGAGGAATTTTAGACTACATTAGTACAGTTAAAAGAAGCAATGAATGATCACAAAGATGGCAGTTTACCAGAGATCATGAAAGAAAAATAGCGCATAGGTACAAGAATAGGAGACTTTGAAATAGAATGTGTCTTGGATGAGGAAACACAAGTGGATATTTTGACAGAAAGTACTTGGGAAATTTTGGGAAAGCCTACTATAGTATCTTCATTGGGAAGAATAGGTTTATTCAAAGGAAATATGATAACCTTATGTGGAAGAATTACTAATGTACCTGTTATTATTCATGGAATATCGACTGAAGAGGAATTTGAAGTCATTAAGTTTATTGAGAACAATGCCCCTTTCCCTCTTTTGTTAGGAAAGACTTGGATTGACAAGGATCATATTAGAAGGAAAGCAGAGGAAGAAGCTATAGAAGAGAAAAATCAAGAACTAAGGGATTTCATAGCTAGGAAAATAGATCGACTGACAAAAGAACGAGAAGTTAAGTCGAAGAAGCATAAGGCAAGAGAATTAGTTGTCGAAATTGGAAGAGCGCAAGAAGTATTAAGGGACCTATCCATGAAAGAAGAAAGTAAATCCAACCAAGAAGTGGTAAGGGAAAGGATATTAACTTTGAACCCATTGGAAGAACATCACCACTGTGAAGTCACTACGATAGGAGAAGCTAAGAATAAGAATAGAAAGAGGAATCCAGAAACAGTTAGAGAGACTCAGATCACAGGAAAGAAGGCAAGGAAGCTCAGTAAGAAGAAATACAAGTTGGAAAAGCTACAGGGATTTATAGAGAAGACTTCGCAGGAGGCAGATTTGTAGGATTTGAACCTCGTCGGAACAGCAAAACTGTGCAGAATGGGACTTCACCCTGACGAAGCTATAGGATCGTTGGAGGCGCCCTGACCATTTGACCAATGCTCCAGAACAACTAGGAAACACATTTATGGGTGAATAGACCATGTTTGGGAAGTTGAGACTGCGCCATAATGGACAGATTCAAGTTAATGGAATCATTCTTGCCCATTAGAAGAATATGTTATGGTGCTCGCTTATTTAACCTGTTGGCCGTTGCACTGGGACCACTTTTCACCATCCATGATTAACGTTGCTAACAGAGAACTGATTGTGTGTCAAGCTATGGTTTCAGAACTTAGACATCACCATCCACTTGTTTACCCTGCCTGTTCATTCGCCTACCCTAACTTATCCATTTAAAAGTGAGAATGTTGGGTGAACAGACTAAGTTAGAGAATTTCGTTGAAGAGGTCCTTAAGAATTTTATGGTTGATAGAGCTATGTTTGAAGGTGTCTAGGCATTGTTGACTAGGGGACTGTAGGCTTCCCCTTCAACTGTATGACGTTCATGCCGTATTAACCCTGTGACTGAAAAGATAAGTAAGAATTGTGATGATCTAGCTAATGCGAAGCAGATCCCATCGATCTTACCTAATTATATCCCAACTTTGGTTGGCACAGTTAACTGTGACAAAATCCCATGGGACTACAAGTACACTTTGATCACTGTATACATCCCGAAGGGGATACGCATGGTTGGAAGTTAGTTGGGATAGATCCCATCCCTAAATAACAATGACTTTAACCTTAGAGATAGAAAGAACTACGCCATGCTCGCCCCTCATAGATACTTAACGAAGACCACAGGGAAGAATCCTTGCATTGTTGCCCAGTTGTGGATAAAGGAGTTGGCGGAGTCCACGATACTCAACATGATGAAGATTCCTCATTTTGGTTGACATCAGGAGTTTAACGCTTGCGTTAAACTCCTCTTTTCATGCTATCATGGTGGATACCTATGGCTTGACAGACGGATTACTGTGGATCCGATGTTGATCTACCTGATCACAGGATTGAGCATGTAGGGACCCAACCCTCAATAGTTTTACCCAGGGAAGACCTCAAATCGCTCCCTAGCACAACACATCAAGGAGGCATATGACAAAGTTGAAAAGGGAAAGAGAGGCTACAAGGTAGCCTCTATCCAGGATGGCGTAGTGCACCTAGCTTGCCAACTCATAGTTGGAAAGATTTTCCGAAAGAACCGCCCCACACAGGTCACCCGGTTCATGGTGGTCCTCACAGGGAAATGCATGGAGGGAATGAAAATTAATTGGGCAAGTTACCTCATCAACAAGATTGAGAAATACTATTGCGAAGGGAAAGATTAGAAATATGAGTTCCACTTCAGCTGGCTACTCGTGTTGATTGCATTTGTCACTTAGAAAATGTCGGAGGGAGCAAATTTTCCAAAAATTGAACCATCAGAGCCATTGTCAGCTAGATTTTCTACATTATGGTATACGAATGACATGTCGAAGCAATGGAAGTCAAACGTAGTGTTCCATGCCTACTATCAGAAACTGAAGGTTTCCATAGAGTCATTTCCGCACATGACATTGCGCACCTTTCCCCAGTACAGACCGATAGCCAAGTTCCACGTAGATATGCATTTTTTATATATCACTGTGCACAAGGATGAGAGAAAGGAAGAATTACAGTCATATTACAAGCTGAGCGACGAAGACATGGACTAAGGAATGACTAGAGGTGTTCCTTTTACCCATTGCAGATGTAGATCTCTCCAACGTTGACATTATAGGAATCCCCTTGGTCACTCGGGTCGAGCATGTTGGACAGACCAACACGAAGAAGAATAAGAAAAAGGAGGAAGTCCAGGATGAACAGACTGATGAGGAAGACAATGCCTCTGAAGGAAATGGATCTAGCTCCCTAGGAGGAGGAGGAGATGAAGTATATGGACATGGAGGAGGGGATGAAGGAGAAAAGCAAGGAGAAGCTAAAGCTACCTTGCCAAAAGAACCCCCTGCCAAAACAATAACTCCACAGAAGAGGAAGGTTTCTTTGCAAAAACCTTCGGCAAGAAAGAATACCCGCACCAGTAATCCCCAGCTAGAGGCTACACTCACAAATGATGATATCAGTTTAGTCCACGGAGAGATGGAGGATGCATCTAAGGATATCTTACAAAGATATGGAGTGAGGCAGGATGAACTATATGGTAGGATAGAAAAGGAATTGAGCAAATTACAAGAAGCTCTTCGCGCAGTCCTCTCAGTCCTTTCTTCTCCTTCCTCATCAAAGACTTCAGAGTTGGGGGATGAGCAAGCCCAACTTCAAATACTTGCAGATGCAACAGAGGCTTGACTTCATTGAATCCAAGAAGAGAAGGAGAAGGATATAGGAGCCTTGAAGCAAGAAAAAGAAGAGATCTTGGAGCAATAACAAGTTGCGCAGTACTGTGTAACCGCTTATGAAAACGAGAAAGATGAGTTTTCGGTGATGCTCGAGGAATACAAAGAGAAGATAAAGAGGGAAAAGGACTAGTTTCTCGTAGAGCAGACTGCAATCAAAGAAGTGTTGAGAAGAGCACTTCGCTCTGTGCCAGGCTTAGCACAGGAGGAACATGAGGCAGTCGAGGTTCAAGTGATGAAGCTCGCTGAGGACATATAGTAGCTTCAAGCAAGGGTAATGGAGTTGGATATCCAAATAGTACGAAGCACTCTACAGGAAGTGCGCGGCCAAAGGGAGGAAGCTGTTAAGAGTGCAGTTGGAAGTATCAGAGCCCTCGCCTCATAATGAAAGTAGTTGAGCAACAGAAGTGCGTAGACTTACAAATGCTTCATAGAAGATCCAGAGCTGAGGAAACTAGAAGTGCAACTATAGGCATTGTTAGTATAGGCGCAGATGAATCTACTTATTGCAGTCGAGATAATGAAGAGGTCTTAAGAAAAACACGTGGACTAGCAGCATATTACTTCCATCCAGGGTAGAGTAATGGAAGTCACAGAGAGGCTACAACCGGTGCAGGATGAAGCCTGCACGGTGTTTGAAGAGATCGAAGGATAAGTCTCACAACTGGACCAAGTGGTTGTGACAATAGAATAGTGCCTGGAAGGGCCTGTTACAGAGAAGATGATCCAAGAGTTCATTGAGCAGGAAGCTCAAGCGAAGAAACAAGTCGAGGCAGCTTGAGCTAAGATCAAGGCCTTCGAAGAAGTGTTACCTAGATTTGAGTGACTCGGGACAAGTCACAGGTGAGGTTTGGGGGCATGTTGGCCCTCGACCAAGTTTTGAGGAAATCTTGGTCAGGTTTGACCACGTTTTGGACTTCGATGCAGTGATCGAGGAAGGAGCACCCAAGTGGAGCTGAGATCACAGATCTCACTTTTTTTGTGGGCTTTGTGACCCAGCATGGGGTTCTTAGGGTTTTGTAATAGGTTATGGGATGTTGGCCCATAGGTTTACCCATGATTAGGCCTCTTTGTAATCAATGTATAAGTATAAATAAGAAAGAATGTAATGTAGTGAGGGGGTGTAATTAGCTGAGTGAAAGAGGCAAGTAGCTCTGAGTTGCTTTGTGCAACATAACATGTATGTAAGGCTTGGTGCTTGACAAAGGAGTTGTCTCTATGACTTGACCTTATTTTGAGAAGGTGGGTATGGTGCTCAGTGTGCAGATCACATGTCTGGGTTGAAGGTTGGCTCTGTGGATTAGTGCACAGGAGCAGACGAATGTAAGAGATTGAAGCCTAATAAAGAAGAAGAAGTTGTTGGTGGACATAGCCTCACACTGGGGTGAACCACGTATATCATGTGTTAATGGTTTTCTTTGTGCTATGATGTTTATGTTGTGAATATTAGTGCATTGATTTTTATATACGATAGATAGATTTATGAATTCTTAGTGATTTATTTATGTTGAATGTACTAGATCTAACGTATGATGCTAAGTGCGATGTGTATTTTGTCATTTTTATTGCGTCGATCTATCCTTAGGGTTTGTTCTGCGGTGTGAATAAAGTTGATAAGATAATTTATGTTATCTTCTAAGTACTTTTAGAAGTGTTATAATCATAGATCTGTGTCCCTGATTGGTTACAGACACATGAGTCGTGTAACCCCCCTGTCTCTACCTCGGGTGAGACTCTGCTTGATTCATAGGTGTTGCCGAAGGGGCCAATAGTTAGGGTTTTTTTGGTGCGTTGTTGAAGCATTGAACCTTGGGTTTGCCCCTGTGCCAACCCTGGGTCTGCCCCTGATCCAAAACTTAGTCATTTGTCTGATGTTTTATTAATCGTAAACATAATTACATGATTCATAATCACATTACATGAGGTCTTAACATAATTACATTCATGGAGGAAAACATAGTGTTATAGTTGCTTCCTTCCTTCCCCATAAGAGACTCTAAAATAAACTTGTTTATAGTTAACCATATTCCCCATAACACATACCTAGGTAGCTCTCTATGTGAGAATTTTTTTTATTAGTCATCCAGATTCCATACATTCCATCATATTTAATTTATCCCAATGAATTTGTAATACGAAACTATTGGAAATTTCCATCCATGCAACTTTGGTGAATTGGCAGTAAACGAATAAATTATATTACAAGTGACCAAATTATATTTATGTTGATGTTTTGGTAGCTATGGGAGATATTAACCTCCACGTGTAACATTTGACTTAGAATAGAATATTCTGGAAGCAAGCGAACCATTAAAAAGATGTGTGGAAACCCTAAAACACAAGTCAACCTAGCAGAATAATAATATTATATTATTATCATCTAGAAATACAAGTCGACTCCACAGGAAAAAAGATAAACATAAAATATAATTACCAGCAAGTCAGGTCGGCCCATCTAGAAAAGTCGCTAGACAGATTAATATAAATACATGATGTTTTATCTTATTTGGAGAGCCATAAAGTGTGCAAGTCTTGTGGAGAGGTGTATTTTCAGCTCCAAGTAGGAATAAGGGCATACAGTCATCTATTGGGTCTTGGTATCTCTATAGAACTATCTTGGTGATTCACTTGGTGATTCTCTTGGTGGTTCTTGGTGATACTCTTGGTGATATTCTTATGGCGCAAGTCTAAGAGAGAAATGCAGCTACAACTGCTACAATTGTGTATGGTACTTATTTTGTGGATATGGAAAGTCTCTCTATTGTGCACTACCCTTAGAGAAGGAACACTCTACTTGTCTTGAGTTGTTGTTGTTGCAGTTAGCAACTAGGGTTTATCTGTTGGTTCTGGAGTAGGCTTTCCAAAATTATTCTAAATAAAGGTTAGGATGCTCAGGGGTGGATTTGTGCCTATGGTTGGGTGACAATGATGTGACATTGTCTATGGTTAAACGAGCATACCAAAATTTTAACATGCTATCAGAGTTGGTTTCCTTCGTAATAGTTTAACCGCTATAAGGAAGATCCTCAGTTTCACCCATTATCAAGCTCATTGAGCACTTACTTAACCCACTAAGAAGGTCACATATGTAGGATGCATCTCTTCCCTGGATAAGATTTGCAAATTTTTAAAGTTGAGAAATTAGGATTTTCTCATAAAACCCTAGGCTTGCAGTGATAGTTCCTTCATGTCAGTTGCAGTTCCATTTGCAGTGCCAACACCAGTGGAAGTGAAAATTTATGTGAAGTTTTGGGACTAATATTTGGCGCATCTCCAAATACGTCTAGATTACAAGTTGGAGCACCTTTGATGTTTTAAGGCTCATCATTGCCTACCACCGCTACTGGATGGTGCCACTTCCTGCCAATGTTGTCGAAGGTATGTACTAATATATAATGAAACTATATCACTATTTTCAGTGTGATTGCAGGAGAAGGGATCTCAGATCTAACACATTGAGAGGAACAAAGAACTCTAGGTTTGATTGTTTTCATATGCCTCTAACTGTTATGGCATTATGAACATCTAGGTTGCATTGTTTTTGAAGTTATGATTATCGTACTAATCTCTGGTCAAAATTGAAGTTAGAAACTAACTTTAGTCAAATTATTAGATTGATTAAGGTTGATATTTTAGAGTTTATTTGCATTATATTCTCTAACCCAGATTTGTTTCAAGAAAGTATAATGTCTTAAGTACAAGGAACAGATTGAAGAGAATACTTGTCATCTTGAGTGAAGGAGACTCGGAAGAAAATCAACAAGACTCATTCCTGAAGATAAGACTCCAGGTTCTAGGTTTGATTGATTAAATTAATAAGTTTCCAATTTGTACATATCAAGTTTGATAATTGTTGTAGTGCTAGTTGTGACAACAATCCTTAAAAGGTTCTATTACTACTAGATACAATGAATTATTGGCAGCATGTAAGTTCTATTGATATAAATGATTATTGTACTTGTTTGCAAGATGAACTAACATCTCCTCTAGGAGATACTTCTTGTTTGGCTTCCAGGAAGGTCATCTTGGTTATTTTATAAATTCCATGGAGGTTACCATGGAAGAATGATTGATCACAACACTAGAAGTGTGTTGTTACTATTATTATATTTATTTATTTATATTATCTCTTGTTCCAAGAAGGTCACAAGCAATAGATCTGTGAAGAAACTACTTTGATTATTTTTCTCGTTTTTGTTTTTATTATTATAAGAGTATTATTCTTGTCTATTGTTTTCCCATTTGTTTTCCTCGTTCCAGACAGGTCATGAGTGATAAATATGAGGGAAGCTATAGTGACAGTTGCAGGAGACAATATATTAGATGTTATATAGTTTGAGACATGGAGTAGACTATCCAGATAAGAAGTTGTATACACGACCGTATACATCCATGTACCAAAGAAGAAGAATACGAAGAAGGGTACTTTTGCAAGATACAAAGTATCTCACATGGAGATTGATTATGAGGAGAAAATGGCTCCAAATATGACCGATCAAAATACTCTAGTGCAATTGATCACTCTTCAGATCATTAGGAAGAGTTAGTAGAGCCAGAAGGGCCTACCCAGATTCATTACAGTAACTAGGAAGAGGCCAGCATGGTCTCGTGACACTTTGAAGGATGCAAAGCCATATAGTATTGATGAGCCATATCATGAGGAGAAAATGACTCCACCAGCGGTGAGGTAGGCGACCATACCAAGTACCAACTCAGAAGGATTCAAGGATCATAGGGAGCTAGTCATCCCATATAATGAAGCATACATAAATACCTTTCGACATAATTGTACATGATTTGATGCTCAGAGACAGAAAGCCTCTAGGAGAAGTACATCTCCAAGACAAGATCATACCAAATAGTCGAGATTAAGAGGGAGGAACCTATATCCCTTACTATGATTTATTCATTGTCATGTGTTTTATTTATGATGTGACTCAATTTTATTTTAAGAAATAGGCTCATGTTTGGCATGTGATGTTATAATTATGTATCCTATAGTGTTGCACAATATCTCATGATGGATACTATGTAGGATGAAACCTCTCTACTAACATAACATGCTCCTTGTAGTATGTTCTAGTAGAGATGGAAGGCATATAGATAGTTTCCATTGTTGGGCCCTTCATTTTTGGGATAAGGAATCGCGCAAGTTTTGACTGAGCAAGAGTTATGCAAGCTTCAGAAGAAGCTGGATAGTAGAGCAAGGAAGAGAAACATAAATCAGTTTCAAAAGATAGTGCAACGCCAAATAAGAAACAACGGTTGCAACAAAACAAGAAAGCATGCAAGCCAAGACAGAAGACACAACCCAACTTATATATAGGGATGAACATGACTGTAAAAGGGTTGGTTGGTTGGTTGGTTAGCTATTGATTTGGTTGGATTATGATTAAGTTCAGTCCAATCTTTCCCTCTTTGTGAGTTTTTTGTCAGTCGGGTCAAGTCAAGTCATGAGTCTATAATGTAATCGGCATATCAATCTGGGAATTGGAGCTCTGTGACATGATTTCAGAGCCAAGAGTCTGTACAGAGCACTACTGTGTATTTCTGAGTCTATAATTAAAGAAATATTATGAAGATAATATGAAGAAGGACCTGAATTTTCAAAATATGATGTGTCTCTATGTATTTTACTTATGAATTATAGTACTTCTTTATGGTTTATAATTTCTACTTGATGGTTCTGTCTTTAAATGATTTTCCGCAATGCAAGTAGGTTTGATTCTTGCACACATAAGATTCAGATATGTTCATGTCTCTTGCACAAGATCAGGATGAGTCCTGAAGGTTCTGTAGATCCTCCTAAGTCTTTTCCTTACCCTTCTCTGTCTATTTGTCTCAGCAACTCTTTGGGTGAGACTTTTTCTCTTTGAAGGAGATGAAAATTCCAGCGCTGTAGACTACTCGGTACCTTTTGTTGGTAACCTAAGAAGGACCCTGGTCTGATCTAACTTGCGCCAAAAAAATGGTTCTGTTGTCGGGACTTGTGTTAAAAGGGAACCTGTAGGGAGGATGCTTTCGTGGATCCACAGATCTAGTATTGACCAATGGTGGGAAATAAACTGTGATGTCATCATATGGAAAGAAGTGAAACGGAGGGGAAAATAGGTGGAAGATACTCATGAAGAAGTCTTTTACTCAGAGAGATCGAGCGACTAGTATGAGATTTTATGAGTTAAGTTTCAGGAATAACTTTTCCACTGGATAAAGAGGCTCCAAGAATCTCAAGAGTTCCAAGAACGAGTCAAGAGGATCTATGCTTGGGACACCAAAAATCTAATAGCATTTCATCGGCTGGATTGTCCAGTCACGAGGGTGATTGATTTCTAGGTCAGTACCACATTAGAAGGATATATCATCGATTTTACATTTGAGAACCACCAATATTTTCGCACGGAGAGGTGATTTTCAAGAAATACACAAGGTGAAGACTATTGAGAGAAATCCCCATGTGGATTAAGTTTTTCTTGATCGAAGAGGGGATGTTGACTATGTCCTTGACTGGGATAGGGCGAGGCTGGGGTAGAGTCATGGATTGAGAGAGGGGAAGGGTTCTTTGAAAAATGGGGGGGAAACATCAAGAAATAGAATCAAGAGATGAGCGAGCCTTGAAGAGAGTTTCCATAGTTGAGAAGTGGTGGCATGGCAAGATCAATAAAGCAGCAAGACAGCCCGAGAAGTTTAGGAAAGAATTCGGGTCAGGAGAAGTAGAGGAAAGACAGAGGGAAGAGTTGTTGAAGATGAGAAGACAGGAAAGACTGGCCAGTCAAAGATTAATTGAGAGAGAAGTGCAGAGATAAATAATTCCCTAGGAGGTTGGACAAGAAGGAGAAGGTGTAGATGTAAGAGAGGAATAAGTTGGCATGAATATTGAAGAAGAAAGAGAATATTCATCCCCGATAACAAGAGAGATCAGGAATTCGGTCGAAGAGATCGTTCCAATGGAAGAAAATGAGACCTCCTTGATCAAAGAAAACTACCCTAAAGCTAGTGGCACCAGCCCTGAATCACCCATACCCCAAGTGTCTTCTATAAAAGTGGTAATTTCAATACTATATTCTCATGTTATTTTTGTTCTAGTACAATTAGTTAGTCAGTCACAACTGGGAAGTGCGAGTATAAGGAGGATATTGGGATCCCCTGGTAGATCGCAAGCAGGATCATTAGGGTTTATATTGATAAGAACAACAAGATAAAAAATGGCTCGCCGTGTGTGAGGTTCGATTGCCCGATACCCAGAATTTTGGGGTAAGGGAGATGAAGATGTTGAACAACACTGGTTCTTGTGTGAAGCAATTTGGAGATCCAGAGGGACTTCGTATGTGAATAAGTTGGTCGAGTTCCAGACTACCTTGAGAGGTCACACTCTCAAGTGGTATATGAAGATAATTGATCTAGGAGTGTCAGGAATGCAAGGTCAAGCATTCACTCTTGGCCAGGTACGGACAAGGTTCATAGCAGAGTTAAAACTACCTCAGTCAGAACAATAGGCTCTATCTAAGTTGTGTGAGATCCAGCAAAGGGAAGGTGAATTGGCCTGGGAATACAACCATAAGTTTAAAGATGCTATAGAGAGGTTGGCACATCCAATCCATGAGGAACATAAAAGGGAATGGTACATTCAGGGATTGTTGCCTCTGACTAGGATTCTGCTAATGCAACAATGGATAGGCACTTTAACAGACGCCTTGGAACAATCGTTGAAGATCAAATCCATGGTGGGATACCCTGGGAGCCTAAGAGTGACCAGACCCCCAGTAGATGCAAATCCAGCACCACTACAAGGTCCAATATCAATGCTTACAAAAAATATCCAAGAGCTGACGATACCCAAACCAGGACAACCACAGTTCTCATGCACTGAATGTTATGCAGAAGGACATATGGTGAACGAATGTTCATGAATAAGGGGAATGGGACCTCCTCAGAATATTATGGTACCCCCACTAGGACCCATGGGAGGAGTTACACAAGTGTCTACGAAGTTACCATTCCATAACCCAACCCCGTATCATGCTTTTCCCAGAGGCCAAGCATCACCAGCAGCTAAGTATTGTGAAATATGTTGAATCCATGGGCATGGGCCAAGACAGTGCCCCATTATGCAGAAATATTCGATAGTACCAAATACAGTACACTATGAGTTCTGCACATCTACCATGCATACTACCAATCAATGTAGAGCATTAGATGCACTTGCAGACAGGTTAGACTGAACAACATTCAAGGTGAATGATAACCCTCAAGGACCGAGAAGAGGTCAAGGAGGTCGAGCCGGAGGAGACTTCAAAGGAGAAATAACTGGGGGAAGAGGGACAATAAGATGTTATAACTATGATGAGAAAGGTCACATGGATAGAGATTGTCCTCATCCAAGGCGGCCATGGTGCTCTCACTGCAGAACCAATGGGCACACAACTAAAGAATGCCCATAATTAATTGCAAAATGGGAAGATAGGGTACGACAATGAGGAATTAACCTCGTCAGTTTAGAAATTAAGAGAGTTATTAAGGGACAATTGGCCAACCTTAATATCATTACTCGAGGAGGAGAGAAGACAAGAGATGATGTTGATACTCTACCTCAAATCCAGAAAGAAACACCTAAAGAAGACAAGTACGACCCTCTAAAACACAAGTTGTTCTTTAAAGATGCCATAGAAGTATTTCATAATATTTCTAGCCCTGGATGTGAGAGAAACCCCCACGACCGATTGCTTATCCTAATATGGTGCAAGTCCCTGCTTCACCCCCTGCACCCAGAAACCCTATAGTCATACCGAGACAACCTGAGCAACCTCAAAATGTAGTTGACCTTTGGTTTCAATTATTCTCTGACACTCTGTGGAATGATCAACTAAAATAAAAGTTGTGTAATGCGCTATACCTAGTTTTAGGGAATGAATAACCCCTAGAAGCAAGAATAATGGATAATCTTCCTAAGAAGAGTACTTAGAGAGTGCAGAGAAGAAAAGTACGAACTAGAAAAGAATTCAGACTAGTAGCTCAGTTAGATGAATTTGAGATTAAGGACATCATGTTGGATATAGGATCTGATGTGAACATTATGCCTAAGAATACCTTGGAAGCCTTAAGAAAACCTAGGCTGACATATTCCCCAATTTAGTTAAGAATGGAAAAACAATATTGTATCTTCCCCATAGGAAGACTAGAGAATGTGGAAATGGATGTTGCAGTAGTAAAGACAGTGGATGAATTTGAAGTCATTGAGATCATGAGAGATAAGGACCCTTACCCTACACTACTTGTGATTTATTGGGCCTATGAAAATTATGCAGTAATCCACTTAAAGAAAGACACCATGGCCTTTGAGGCTGATGGAGTCAAGGTAGTTCAACCTTTGGATCCATATGTAGGACCCACATATACAGAGACAACATACAATAATATGGAGGGAGAATACTTGGACCAGTTGTACACCGTAACAGTAGGAGAAAGACATGATTATATAAATCCTACTACTGATGGATCAGTAAGTTGGAGAAGCATATAGTTAGTAGACGGAGATTTAGAATTGTCTTTTGACAGTTGGCAACAAGGCTCGTACGAAAGATTCTCAAGAATATGTGCAACTAAAGTTAGAGAACACCTAGTATACAATGACACCTCAAAACTAGACAATTTTCTACTCAACATGGAAGAAAACGTAGTACAAGATCAAAGAATTGCGGTAGTAGATATATTTTTTCAGGACACCCCTACCAGATGGTGGGATAATCATAAAGCCTTAATCAAAACTTGGGACGATGTGAAGCAAGATATCAAGTATAGGTTCCATAATAAGGAGTCGTTGGAATCATAGATACAGACAGATCTCCAAGTTGCGCAACTATTCAACGGAGAATCGGATCCTAGAGTGCATATTGAACAGTGTGTGACACAGTGGCAAGCTACGGGAATACCCTCTCACTTCTAGGTTCAGGTATTTTCCCACTCTCTAGGTCCAATACCAAAAGATTGGTTCGTACATGAGGAAACCAGAAAACAAACCACCGACTGGAAAACACTGGCAACTCATTTTTGCAAGGACTTCTCATTTACAAGTAAGTGCCCTGAGCTTGAAGTAGTCCTGCAAAAGATTAAAGAAATTATTTTTACAGATAATGGTAATCAGGAATCAAACTTAGTGGTATGTGCCAACCATAGCCAAGAACTTCAAACTAACCTTCACCTATCCTCAACTGAGAAACCTTTAGAATGTTATCATATTTGCAGGGATTTAGAAAGCCTAGATGACTTAGAGGAATTGAGAAACCTAACCATCAAAGACACAGAGGGGAACAAAGAAATCCAGAATACCATACCTAGCCAAATTGATAGCTCCGAAAATCACCCATTAAAATTGCACAAAATAAATATAGGGACCACAGAGAAACCCAAGATATCTATGGTGGTAGACTACTGGGATGAGCAAACTAGTCAAGAAATACAGATTTTGCTACGGGAATATGAGGATTTGTTCCCAAAGACATTTTCATAGTTAAAGGAAATCAAAGGAGTTATGGGAGAATTGAAAATTGAATTGAAACCAGGATCCAAGCCTGTGATACATAGACCATATTGTCTTAACTCTAGAGTAAAAGAGAACGTTAATAAGGAGATATATAATATGTTGGAAGCATGACTCATTTTTGTAGTAGAAGAAGCAGAATGGGTCAACCCAATAGTTATTCAAAGCAAGAAAGGCACAAAGGATATTAGAGTCTGTGTAGACTATAGAATCCTTAACTCTACCTGTGTGCATGACCCTTTCCCAACACCTTTTACTGATGAGGTGCAAGAACAGGTTGCAAGAAAGGAAGCATACTCATTCACAGATGGATTTTCAAGGTACCACCAAGTCAGGATCGCCGAAGAAGACAAAAATAAGACCACATTCATAACAGAATGGGGATCTTTCGCATACAACGTGATGCCATTTGTCTTAAAGAACGCCCCTACAATTTTTTCCAATATTGTAATAGCAAATTTTAGAGACTTCATTCACAAGTTTATAGAAGTCTATATGTATGATTGGACGATATACAACATGCTCAAGGAACATGTAGCACTGATACGACTAATGTTTGACAGATGCAGAGAATTGCAGATATCATTGAATCTTAGAAAGTGTATCTTTTGTGTACCACGTGGGAATTTTTTGGGCCACATAGTCTGTCGAGTAGGAGTATTGGTAGACCTAGCCAAAGTTGCGGTCATTGCGAATATGCCACCACCTACAAGTGCTAAATAGTTGCACTCCACGCTGGGACACAGAGGTTACTATCACAGGTTCATCCAAAGATATGCTAACATTACTGCACCGCTGGAAAGGCTACTAAAAAAGGATGAAACATTCCAATGGACTTGAGAATGTGATAAATCATTTGAGACACTCAAGGAGAAGCTCAGCACAACACCGATTCTGATATTCCCAAACTGGGAGAATGAATTTCACATCCATGTAGATGTTTCAAGAATTTCCTTAGGAGATATATTAACACAACCTGGAGATGGAGCTATGGATCATCCTATCTATTTTGCGAGTTGGAATTTGTCACAAGAAGAGCGCAACTACACAACGATAGAAAGGGAGGGCTTAGCCATGATTTATGCTTTGCAAAAATTTAGACATTATTTGTTAGGTTCTCATTTCAAGTTTTTTACTGATCATTCTGCATTGAAATATCTAGTTAACAAACCTGTATTGGAAGGGAGAATTTGTATATGGTTGTTGTTATTTCAGGAATTTTCATTTGAATTTATCATTAAGGTCAAAAGATGCAATGTAGGACCTGATCACCTGTCTATATTACATTCAGGGGAAAGTGGCGGAGCAGTAGACGATCAGCTCCTAGATGTAGACTTGTTCCGGGTTGAGGCCATACCAGAGTACCTGGAGGACATAGAAGTCTTATTAAGTACAGGGGCCTTCCCAGAAACATATTCTGCAACCTAGAAATGTCACATGGTTGTTAGAGCAACAGATTACTAGCTGATCATCGGACAGTTGTATAATCTAGGACGAGATAGTATACTCAGAATATGTGTCCTGGATCATGAAAGATAGGATATACTCTGGGAATTCCATAGTGGAGTTGCAGGAGGTCACGTAGGAGGAAAGGTCACTGCACAAAAATTTCTACAAGCTGGACTTTGGTGGGCAACACTCTTCAAGGATGCAAAGGTATATGCTATATCATGTGATGTTTGTCAACGAGTGGGTAAGCCATCACAACGACATGAATTACCACTGCAACCAGTTCGATCTCTTCAAGCATTTGAGAAATGGGCAATTGACTTCATTGGACCAATCAACCCCACAACCAAGCATTCAAAGGCTAGGTACATCATCACCGCAACTGACTACCTTACGCAGTGGGATGAAGCAGCAGTTGTTCAGGACTGTTCGACTGATATTGTTTCCAGGTTCATATTTGAGAATATTATCATTCATTTTGGATGTCCTAGGAGCATAACCAGCGATTAGGGAGCTCAATTCATTAGTAGGACTATAGAAAATCTTACAGAAGATTTCTTGATCCAACATCACAAAAGCAACCCATACCACCTGCAGGCCAATGGAACATTAGAAGCATTCAACAAGATTCTAGAAAGAGGTTTGACAAAGGTCTGTTGCGCAAATCAGGAATATTGGGATGAAAAAGTCCCAGAAGTACTATGGAATTATAGGACAACCATAAATAAACTCCATAGGTACACATTGTTCCAGCTAGTTTATGGGAAAGAGGCAGTGGTGCCTGTAGAATTCATCACTTCAAGTTTGTATATTGCAGAAATCACACATATGTCAGAGGAGGAATCTGTTGCACAGAGACTTATGGAGTTACAAGAACTCGAGGAGACCATATTTCTAGCAAACTTCCATCAGTCAGTTGAAAAAGAAAGACAAAAATCTTGGCATGACAGGCACATTAAGACCAAGGTATTTATGCAAGGAGACAAGGTTCTACTCTACGATAGTCGATACCAGAAGCATCCTAGCAAGTTGCGCATGCATTGGTTGGGACCATTTATAATTGTGGAGATCCGACCCTCAGGAACAGTCAGAATCGTGCAACTGGATGGTATGTTGTGACCAGGATGGGTGAACGACGCTCGCCTGAATCCCTATATGTCTCAAAACTGAGAAAAAGAGACTATTTCTCTAGTCTAAAGGAGCATGTATAATAGTTAGATTTGAGTTTTCTGAAATTTTTGTAAATTCAGTTAATAAAGTTGATGTGTGCAGTGTTGCACCATGACACATAGTTCATTTTCTGTTTAAGTGTTATTTGATACAAAACTAATGACTCAGCAGTGCATGATCAAAAGCATAAGAGAATCCATTAACGATAGTCATTAATATGATGGGGACCCCCTTTGTGGTTGGAGGGAGAACAAATCTGAATACGATCTGATTCCATGTGCCACACGAACCCGATCTAGTCATAGACTTTATTGCCATTACGGTACCTTGTCTAAATTTAGTTAAGCCATAAAGTTGTGATATGCAAAGATGCCAACAGATTTTGTGTCAGGATTCCTACCCATCAAATGGAAAGGTCTAAAACCGGCCACATCCCTATCCCACTCATGCAACTAAATTCCATAATCGCCCGATAGGATTTACCCTGTTAAATCGTCTCATCAAACAACTTAGATCCAGTTGCATCCATATGGTCATGATGAACAACACTTATTGCTAATATTTCCCACTAAGACAAGTATAAGGCTCTGAGAACTCACCCAAGAACGCATATTTTTCAAAGAACATAGCCATTTCCGAATTCGGTAGAGCGAACTAGCCTGTACAGTTGTGAAATCCGTAGTCGTGACCCTAGTCCTTAGCTTGCCACAGAGGTTGTGATAACTCATAATCCATAATGTCGAGAGCCACAGCAAGCTGAAGAACCATGTCTAAAGATGTGGTACCAGACAAGCCTTGCGACCCCCGAGTCGAGGTCATGGGTGATCTCAAAAGGAAGGTGGAGCATGTTAAGCTCCTCGATCTTGACCTAACAGATCCAGTTTTTTTCTCCATGTGAACATAGATGTATTTTTGGAGATGGCTCCAGACATGTTAGGAGGCATACAATTCATGCCAAAACCATAATTTTTCAACTTATTCAATTCGACCATCATGAACCTTAGAGACCTACTAGTATTCGATACCACTGGTGAGGTTGTGCGGT
This sequence comes from Picea engelmannii, assembly GCA_009831015.1. Classification (NCBI taxonomy): domain Eukaryota; kingdom Viridiplantae; phylum Streptophyta; class Pinopsida; order Pinales; family Pinaceae; genus Picea; species Picea engelmannii. The sequence continues at coordinate 362,086 of ML783259.1, read as the reverse complement.
GCACAAAATTTCTGATAAGTAGGGTACATGACAAAAGTCTCTGGTTGGACAAGTGGTATCCAATCCATGTTGTAGACATCCATCAGCTTACTGGACTGTCCTTCGAAGCAGAATATGTGTCTAAAGGATTCCAGGGTCCTGATAAGCACGACAAAAAGAAAGGAGAACTCAGCCTGTATGAAAAATTCAACACAAAGAGGGGGGGGACACACAACAGTAATCGACACCATATTACCAGAGACAGTTTTGACTGGATGTTACATCATATCCAGCAAGGTTATGAGATCATACTACAAGGGAAAATGCATGCTAGATGCATTATCGGTAGCATACATTTGCGCCAACAACGTTGTGCTCAATTGGTGTGGTTACCTAATGGAGGAACCACTATTGGCATGTGAAAAAGCGCAGGAGAAGGGAGGAACCTTCACCTACGGATATATATTGTTGGCATTCACAATGTTCAAGTGAAAGCCACCCATGGGAAGGGTGTCAGATCTACCAGACAAGGGGCACATGGCGAAGATGTTAGAGCCCTCGAAATCTAGATTGGATTCAGAGAATGCAACCTTCAACACTGGAGCATTTGCTAAGTGGTACAACGTCCCGATAGACACAACACAGAGGCTGTGTATTCCGCAGGAGATCCTCAACTGCAATACAAGAAACATTTCCTTCAGCATGAACCGACACCATGCATTTGTATGGCCAAGAAATGTTAGTAGGGAATATTTCCATACAAGGATGTTGTCATTCTATCTGGACGAGGATACCTTCAACAAAGAAGTGATGTTGTGGCCAGGAGTCAAACGCAACCTACGCAAGTTAGGGATGCACTATACTCTTCCTACAGAGCTGCTGAAGAAGAAAGACAAAGAAGAAGGGGTAGGACCGAGCTCAGGTACAGAGCCACAGAAGCAAGAAGCTTCAACAAACTCAGACTCTGAGGAGGAATATGAGACGTGGCCATTGGAGAATAAGAAAAGAACACCACCAATCCTATGTCAGCTGCCATCTTATGTCATGTTGTCAGGTGAGGACGTCAACCAGATATTGAGTGTTGTGTTCGTTAACGAACCAATTTTGAAGAAGCCCAGAACCGGGGTTTCACCGAATAAACCTCTGAACCTCCAACCCCTAGCATCAGTCGTCCCCCGCACCCACTCAGTGGTCAAAGAAAGCCCCATAATCCACATTTAGGATGAACCTAAGCCTGAAACTGTGGAGGATCTGCAAGCCCAAAGAAACCAGCAAACCCCCTCACTGTCCAAGGGTGAGGGTTCCCAAGAAAGCACAATGTAGGAAGCAGGCACAACAAAAGAGAAAGAGATACCAGAGGCTCAAAAGGAACCAGAATCAACACTTGGATAGAGTGCGACATCCACGCATGAACAGATGGAGCGGGTTCTCCAGAACCCTCAACAATGCATAGAACAGATGCAACTATGCATAGCTAGAACATAGGTTCTGACTCTCTTGCCTGTTAGTGCACTGTAATTTGCCCAAGGTTGTGGAGGCAGTCACAGAGGCAACATCAAAACTGCTTCAAGTTAGGGATCTAGCCCTCCAATACTCAGAGAGGGATATCTCTGTATGATCTAACTTTGTTGGAAATGGATATTAGGCTATTTATGAGGATAGAAAGTTTGTTTTTTGAATTTTTGGGTTGGGACAGTAGAAGAGGACCATTGGGCAAAATGGAGTCAAAGGTTAAAAAGATTAAATGAATGGATAACTGAGACAAAATGAAAATAGGCAGGGTAATCATGTAAGTGGATCCTTTGAGTTTATGAAATGGGAAAAGAAGAATAGATTGAGGTTCATTTCAAATGCAGAGCAGAGCTTATATAAATTCTACATTTTAATTTCAGAAGAAAACATAAATATTGTTTTAAGCGAGAGCAGGGTGTCTGAGACAAATCCTGAGCCTAATATTCTTATAAACAATAAGGAAACAAAACTATAAGTGAAACAAGATAAATACAAGTTGCATCAGGAAAAACTTCACCACTTAATCACGACACAAGAATCTCGAAATATAATGCCTTTGTATTCATCCATAACTGTCAGTTGCATCCTTTGAACATTTTTACAGTAGATGGGGACATTTCCATGCATTCCTTCCATGCCAGTCTAACCCATCAAAACATTTACATTAAAAAAAATTATAGAAAATATTCTCCCCAGGATCAGGAGGTCGAATTCAACCACCTCGGCCAAAAATAGAAATGAAATCCCTGGAAATCTTGAACTATCCGCCATGAAAGATGGGTCGAACTGCTGAAAACAAGGGGTCAACTCAGACATTTGTTTCTCCTCAATGGTGACACATGTGTATAAAATTAAAGATTTTATTGTAGATGAGTATGTTCTGGACAAAAAACTCTTTCGATTTTTCCAAATTCATCTTCAATTCGCCGAAACATCTCCCATAAAATCAGGACTGAAACAGGAAAAAAAGAAAAACTAAAAAATGGAGTTGAAAGATGGATTTGATTCTCTCTGCTCCTGACAACTGTGTAAAATATGGGAGAGTTTTTTGTTCTTCAGCCCATGGTGAACAAAAACCTCTCTCATATTTTGAAAATCCATCTTCGGTTTCCCAGAATCATCCTCGAAAAAAGATTGGATGAACTGGCAAAAAAATGATTTTTTCATTTTTCAGAAAGGCAGTTTTGGAGGGCAGAGTGGTTTACTCGGACCCCTCTGAGGTGGTATGTGGTATTGCAAAGGGGATCTGAGTTCACTAGGGGGTGAAACTTATCCCTCCCAATACCACCAACTCGGATCCCATGGAATTGATGTGACGTGAGGGGGGGTCCGAGTTGTACGAGGCGTGTTAATTTGTTTGATTTTTGAGTTTTTGTTTTTTAGTATTTGTTTTTTTTATTTTGTTTTTTAATTTTGTTGTGTTTATTTGTTTGTTTTTTTTATATTCATATTGTGTTTTTATTTATGTTTTATATGTTTTACGTTTATTTGTTTTATTTAATATATGATTTTTATTATTTATTTTATTTTTAACTTTATGTTTAATTATTATTTTTGTTATATATGTTTTTAATATAATTTATTATTTTGTTTCATTTTTTATTTAATTTAAATTAATCAAACACTAACTTAATTACTAACTTTAAACAACTAACTAAATTATTAATTACTAATTAATTAATAATTAATTCATTATTAACAAGACTAACTTAAATCTAACTATACTAAATTTAATTACTAACATTATTAATTATCCTATGTTATAATCTAATTAATATTTCTTTATCCTAAGTCTATTTATGTAGGGATGAAGTCAGGTGAAATATAACCAAAATGGACAAGGGAGTGAGTGACGTAGAGGTGGATGAAGGATGCAGCAGGGTGATGAAGGATCGGGCGAAATGGATGGGGAGGCAAGGAATCAACCGAGCCCAGCAAGCCAGATGTCTTCATCACGGGAGCAACACCAAATAAGAAATTGAAGAACCAAGTTACCTATGATTATAGCACCCCAACATTGCCCTCAGCGCTAAGCTTGAGGATCATGCCAGGACCATCAACAGAGGAGGAGGTAGAGACTCACCTGGAGCATTCAACGATCAATGGACTTCCACTACAGACCTGAGCACCCAGAGACGCAGCCCCTTCATCCGCTAACCTTGTACAGTGGACAACAACACACTTATTTGGAAAGATGAGAGCATCAACTGATCAACTGGAGCAAAGGATCCAGTAGGCCGAGAGGTCTGCCGAGGTCACTAGGGAGGAAGCATTCCTTGCACAATCATCAAGACAGAAAGAAGAACAGGCCAAGGCCCAGCTTGAGCACAGACTGGAAAGAGTGCAAGAAAGTATTGTTGAATCCTGGCTGGAGATTCATTAGGCTGCACCCCAACTACCTAAAGCCAGTGATGCAGGCAAGCTAGAGCATTAGATTAAGCTGATCCAAGGAGCATGGACACAACTCACCACTCACGCTGAGCATATGGAAGCACAGTTACGACAAAATTAGCAAGAAGTAGAGAAGCATCCTAAGAAGTTGCAAGAGAAGATGTAGAAGATAGTACTGCAAGGCAACAATGCCCGAGCAACACTACACAAGCACACACTGGAATGCACAAATATTTTTAGGGAAGTAAGCGATTGGATGGGCATCATCTCTCGACGCAACCAGGTCTTGAAGGAGGTGTGCATCAAGATCCATGTGCTAAATGAAGAAGTTGTGTCCACGATGGATCCGATGGAGCAATAGAAGAAGTTTGACCAAATCCAACAGGCGGACAATGAACTAAACGCCCTCTTTGAGGCACAGTCCGTAGAAAATAAAGAGTTGCGCGACTTTCAACCTGTCATTCAGACAGTGTAAATGTAGATGCATCAAGTTGATGAAAAAAAAAATTCCAAGTGGAACGTGTTGGTCGTATCCAAGCCAAAGGGGTGTAGTAAAGAGGCGACCCAACAGTTTGTTGCAGAGGCATCCCTCCTCACCAGGAAGTGGCAAGATAAAGTTGGAAACTTTCAAGGAGTGAAGGAGCGAAACTTAGAGTTGGGCCTAGAGTTGGGCCCTTCATTTGAAGAGGCAAAAGAAGAGAAATCACAAACAGAAGAGCAGAAGGAAGAAGAAAAGGAGGACAAGGGAAAATAGAAGATGATCCTGGAATCTGCGAAAGAACCAAGCACTTGACTCAAGGGAGATTCAAGGGTTGTGATCAGAGCCTGTTGGGCCCTTCATTTTTGGGATAAGGAATCGTGTAAGTTTTGAATGAGCACGAGTTGCACAAGCTTCAGAAGAACCTGGACAACAGAGCAAGGAAGAGCAACAGAAATCAGTTAGGAAAGATAGCGCAACGCCATCTAAGCAACAATGGTTGCAATAGAACAAGAAAGTGTGTAAGCTGAGATGGAAGACACAACCCAGCTTATATATAGGGATGAACATGATTGTAAAAGGGTTGGTTGGTTGGTTGGTTAGCTATTGATTCGACTAGATTGTGATTAAGTTCAGTCCGATCTTTCCCTCTTGGTGAGGTTATTGCCAGTTGGGTCAAGTCAAGTCCTGAGTCTATAATGTAATCGACATATCAATCTAGGAATTGGAGCTCTGCGACATGAGTCCAGATCCAAGAGTATATGCATAGCACTACCATGTATTTCTGAGTCTGTAATTAAAGAAAGATTTTGAATATAATATGAAGAAGGACATAAATTTTAAAAATATAATGTGTCTCTGTTTATTTTACTTATGCATTACAATACTTATATAGGGTTTATAAGTTCTACTTGATTGTTCTATGTTTAAATGCTTGTTTGCAGTGTAAGTAGGTTTGATTCTTGCACACATAACATTCAGATCTATTCATGTCTCTTGCACAAGGTCAGGATGAGTCCTGAAGGTTCTATGGATCCTCCTAAGTATTTTCCTTACCCTTCCCTATCTATTTGTCTCAGCAGCACTTCAGGTGAGACTTCTTCTCTTCAGAGGAGATGAAAATGCCAGTGCTCTAGACTACTTGGTACCTTTGTTGGTAACCTGAGAAGGAACCTAGTCTGATCTAACTTGTGCCAACAACCACATTATTTCTATGTGGATGAGTGTTGAGTAGAAGTGTGGTCAAATATAATAAAACCTTATGTGTGGTTGCATCACTATGAGTACTATGTCATCTTACTTAATAAATTGTAATTTCTTTATTCCTTGATTAATTTCATGATTATGGAATGTTGTTGACTATTGGACTGAATTTGACTTGTAGGTAAGACATACAATAAGAGGATGACAATACCTTTTCTGGAGGACATGTGATGAAGTCATCAAATTGAAGATCCAGTTGATATTCAGTGCTTGAGAGGGAGTCAGATGGCTAGTTCCAGAGGGAGATGGGTACTATAGTAAGGAGCAATAGGCTCCATTGAATGCAGGAAGAAGTCATGTGTGGTTCTTAGTATGGTTGAATATGAGTATGTGGCAGCATGTGCAACAATGTGGGTTCGAAATCTTCTTTCTAGGTTATTTGGTCTCGGATTAAAGGCGACCTACATTTGGTGTGATAACCAGAGTTGCATGAAGTTTTCATAGAACTCGGTGTACCATGAAAGGTCAAAGCATATTGAGATCAGATACTACTATATCATGGATATGGTATAGAGGGGAGTAGTGAGGCTCTAGTTCATGACTTCTGAGAATCAGGTTACAGATGTGTTCACCAAGCTGCTATCGAGGATGAAGTTCAAGTACTTCATGGACAATATTGGTGTGGTCCCTCTTCAGAGGGAGTGTTCTCATCCAGCATGAAAAAAGGGTTGGCACTGAGAACAAATGGAAAAATATCATCCAGCATGAAAAAGGGTTGGCATTGAGTCTGGTGGGTCTCATCCAACATGAAAAAGATTCATGAAAATATTCAACAAGCTAAGCAACAAGTTCATGGAAACCTTCAACAAGCTAAGCATGAGAGCTTCTTCAGCAAGCCAAACAACTCACCAAGGTTCAGATTCAACAAAAGCTTCCCCATCTTCCACGCAAACTTGACATGATGGGGACCATTTATTCCTAAGGAGGAAGGAATGATCCAAGTGGATATCAGTGGTCACCCACCTATTCCACTGGCTCAAAATACAGTTTTCCAACTTGGCATGTTTTTTATGGTTTTTCGGGTCCTAAACATTTGGGGTCGTTTTGAGGCCCCAAACGACATTTTTTTTACATTTGGGGGCCCAGGTGTTAGCCATGGTCTATGGCCTTAGCCCTATTGAAATGTGTTCTTCTTGGCTATACCTTTTCAATCAGCTATCATGCACCCCAAACAAAGATATTATGCAAACGTTACACCCTTGAGAATGTTATGTATCAACTACCCCCATCGAGTCCCACAAACCTTTTGGCATTTCATATTATGGGGTTAGGGTTTTGGATTTTTAGGGTTTTCACATTTCTGGTTTATGTTAAAAATGCCTTTGGAGCCTCATTGGAAACATCTTCTTGTGAATGACCGTAGTCGTCACATATCTTCTCAAATATAAGATGCCACCATTCTAACGAGTTCCTTCACTATGTATTTTTATAGTTATGTACATTTTGTTCATTAATAGAAATTGTGTATTAATGTATCTCTTTCTTTCCTTCAATATTTCTATGTATTTCATTGTTATATCTACTCCTTCATTTTATTCTAAAAATAATCTGGATCATTGGTATCAGAGCAAGTTGTTCCTTGTCATTTCTTAGTGCAAGTCCCCAATAAGGTCAAGGTATAGAGAGTTGGGTCTCGAGCTAGTTTCTCTTGAGGAAAACCAACCCAAGAGACCTCACATGGTGGAAGAAATGAGAGATGAGGGAGAAAGAGATTCTATTAATTTTTTTCTCGAGGAATCCCTGACGTGACAAAGGGATAAAATGATAGAGATTTTTTCCCAAATCCTTTGATGATTGTCGATAACAGTAGACATGTCTTCATCAAGCATCCTCTTTAGAGGTGTCACCCCTTTTAATTTACAAGTTAATTTTGATATTCCTACATTTGAAGTTCAAATATATCCAGACACTTTGGAAAAGTGGTTAAATATGCTAGAAGGTTATTTATCTATCCACAATTTTTTCAATAGAGAAAAGATCACGTTTGTGATCCTTATGGTTGTCCCCGATGTCAAAAATTGGTGGAAAACTTAATGTGAGAAAAATTCCACAAAGGAGTCTGAAATGTTTGAGGCCAAACCCACTTGGGATTTTTTTATGGATGTGGTCAAGGAAAAATATTACCCTGTTGGAAAATATGACGACCAGTACATGAGATGGACCACACTGCATCAAGAGTGGGACCAAAAAGTGTCAGAGTTCACAAATACCTTCCATACCTTGTGAACCAATATGGGTATCAAATACTCCGAGCAACATCTGGTTCTAAAATATCGTGGGGTTCTACACATGTACATCCAAACTTAAATGCAGTTTTTCTACATCTCATCTCTAGGAGTCACTTATTGATATGCTGTCAAAATTGAGAAGAAATTTAAACATCAAAACGAGTGCATGTTTGGGTATGAAAATATAAGACAATTGAAGTATGGTAAAGGCATCCCTAACTCATTGAAAAAACAACCTCAAGAAAACCAATCCAAGACACGGGAAAAGAAGGTTAACATGAAGATGAAAAAGGACACTGGGAAGTGGTGCAACTTCCATAAAATCCATTGGAACAACACCAATGAATGTCGCTTGAAACAGTCATTGGTGGTCAAGCTCAAAGAAACAATGTCGAACCCTGACTCATACTATGATTCAAAAGAAAATAAAAGGAAACATATCATCGATGTAGAACCCACTGCTACCATCACGACCAAAATAATCCAACTAGAAGAACCAAAGGATCTTGAGGAGGGGGAGTGCCTCTTCCACTCACAGATGTGGGTGAAGGGGACCCCATTTCATTTCGTTGTTGATAGTGGAAGAAAAAAGAACCTCATATCAATAGAGGTTGTTAAGAACTTGGATTTTCTGAAAAATACCACATCTACAACCATACAACATTAGTTGGCTACGCCTGGGACAATATCTCCAAATCAAATAGTAATGTTGTATATCCTATGACATCAATCCCTTCAAGGATGAGGTATTGTGTGATGTATATGTGGAATCATCCTTTTTTTTATGAGTCTCGACCTCGTAGTGTCATTTTTACTCTAGGGGGGTCATCTCTATAGGGGAATATGTAGTTTCGAATATTGTTCTGAAAAAGGAGTGTTGCAAAGTAATCTCTCATACCACAAAGTTTAGTCTCTTCACAATCGAGTCAGAAGGTGAATATAAGGACACTGCAACCACTACAGCCTCAGCCAAAGACCTTTCTATCTAGTAGAAGTAGGTCAACAATATTTTAGAAAGATCAAATATATTCATGCTTTACCTACAAGGGTGCCTAAGCACTACTCAATCAAGGCAAGCTATAACAAATCCCTTCATATCTCTATTGGACACAACTCTTTTCAGGCGTGCTTTGGGTTCCAACCATTATCCCCCACTGATATAGATCTTCATGATGCATCTTCACCGACAAATTCCTCCCACACTTAGGCAGATCATGTAGCTAGATTGGTTGAATGGATCCACCCCCTCCAACAATAGTTTGATGACAACCTTCAACAAGCTAAGCAAGACAACTTCTTTAGCAAGGCAAGCAACTCACCAAGGTTCATATTCAACAAAATCCCCCCCATATCCCATGGGAAATTGATGCATTGGGGACCATTGCTTCCTAAGGGGGGAGGAATTATCTAGGTGGATATCGCTGGTGATCCACCTATTCCACTGGATCAAAATATAATTTTCTACCTTGGTAGCTTTTCTATGGTTTTACGGGTCCTAAAATTTAGAGGCCATTTAGAGGCCCTAAAAAATGTTGTTTTGACATTTGGGGACCCAAGAAATAGTTGTTGGCTATGGCCTAGGCTAGGTTGGAATGTGATCTTCTCAGCTTGACCTTTCTAACGATCCATCATGCATGCCAAACAAAGATCATATGCAAACGTTATACCCTCGACAAGTTGATGTATCAACTGCCCCCATTTAGGCCCACAAACCTTCAACGTTTCATCTTTTGGGGTTAGGGCTTCATATGTTTAGGGTTTTCTCATTTCTTCTTTATGTTAAAAATCCCTTTGGAGCCTCATTTCAAACATCTTTTTTTGAATGAGCATAGCGGTCACAACTCTTCCCAGAGATAAGATGCCACCATTCTAGCGAGTTCATTCACTCTGTATTTTTACAGTTTTGTACATTTCGTTCATTAATAGAAATTGTGTATTATTGTATCTCTCTGTTTCTTGCAATATTTTAGTGTATTTCATTGTTATATCTCCACCTTCATTTCATTTTCAAAATAATCTAGATCAGTGTTATCGGAGTAGGTTGTTCCTTATTGTTTCTTAGTGCATGTCCCCAATGAGTTCAAGGTATAGAGAATTGGGCCTCGAGCTAGTTTCTCTTGAGGAAAACTATCCCAATCGATCTCCTGTGGCAGAAGAAAAGAGACACGAGGAAGAAAGAGATATATTAATTTGTTGCTTGAGGAAGCCCTCATGTGACAGAGGGATGAAACGATGGATAATTTTTCCCACATCCTTCGACGACTGCCGATAACACCAGACGTGTTTTCATCAAGAAACCACTTTGGAGGTGCCGCCCCTTTCAAGGTACAAGTTAATTTTGATATTCTTGTATTTGAAGGTCAGATAGATGCAAACTCTTTGGAAAAGTGATTAAATATGATAAAAGGTTATTTATGTGTCCAAAAAAAAATTGATAGAGAAAAAATCACCTTTGCGCTCCTTAAGGTATCCCCCCATGTCAAAATTTGGTGGGAAGCTTATTGTGAGAAAAATTCCATAGAGGACTCTATCATGTTTTAGGTCAAACCCACTTGGGATTTTCTTATGGATTCTTTCAAGGAAAAATATTATCTTGTTCAAAACTATGATGACCAGTACATGATATGCAACACACTGCATCAAGAGAGGGACCAAACAATGTCAAAGTTCACAAATACCTTCCATACCTTGCACACCAAGATGGGTATCAAAGACTCTGAGCGGTATCTGGTTATAAAATATTGTGGGGCTCTACACAGGTACATCCAAACCAGAATGGATTTTTTGGGCATCTTGTCAATGGGATCCGCTTATCGATATGCTATAAAAATCAAGCAGAAATATAAGTAGCAAAACAAGATGGAGTTCATGTTTACAAATTCACAGCAGAACAATCAACCTCAAGACAAGTAGTCCAAGCCAAAGGAAACGAATGGTGATGTGAAGACAAAGAAGGAAATTAGGAAGTCGTGTGACTTCCACAAACTCCCTTGGCACAACATCGATGAATGTCGCTCGAAACAATCATTGGTGGTCGAGCCTAAATAAAAAGAGTTGAACTATGACTTGGAATGTGATTCAGAAAAGAATTAAAGGAAACAGATAATTGATGCAGAACCCACTGCTACCAGAAGAACTAGAGGATCCTGAGAAGGGAGAGTTCCTCTTCCATTCATGGATGTGAGTGAAGGGGACCATGTTGCATTTCATCGTTTATAGCAGAAGACAAAAGAACCTCATCTTATCAAAGGTCATCAATAAGTTGGATTTGTTGACAACACCACACCCGTAACCATACAACACCAGGTGGTTTAAGCAAGGATGTGATATTTTTGTCAGCCAACAGTTTCTCCTATCCTACGACATCAAGCCTATCAAGGATGAGGTATTGTGTGATTATTCCCCACAAGAAGTCTGTGATATTCTATTAGTCCAACCATATATATGGAACCATCATGATGTTTATGAGTCTCAACCCCGTAGTTTCATTTTTACTCTGGGGGGTCAGCTCTATAGGGTACCAGAGGTGGTTCTGATTACTATCCTGAAAAAACAGTGCCACAAAGTAATCTCTCATACCACAAAATTTAGTCTCTTCACAATCTGATCAGAAGATGAACATAAGGAAACTGCACTCACTACAGCCTCAACCCAATACCTTTCTATCCAGCAGAATTAGGTCAAAAGGATTGTATAATTGCATAAAGATATTATTTCTTAACCTATGGGGGTGCCTCTGTAGTGCTAAATCAAGCCAAGCTATAACAAAGCCCTTCATAGCTCTATTGGACACAACCCTTTTTCAAGCGTTCTTGGGGTTCCAACCATTATCCCCCATTGATATATCTCTTAATGTTACTTCTTCACTAATTCAGTCCTCCCACACTCAGGTAGATCACATAGCTATATTTGTTGAATGGATCCAACCCATCGAGAAATAGGTTCATGAAAACCTTCAATAAGCTAAGAAGGATAACTTCTTCAACAAGGAAAGTAACTCATCAAGGTTCAGATTCAAAAAAAGCTTCCCCATCTCCCATGGGAACTTGGCGCTATGGGGACCATTGATTCCTAAAGGAGGAGGAATGATCCTAGTGGATATTGGTGGCCACCCACCTATTCTACTAGCTCAAAATACATTTTTCTACCTTGGTAGTTTTTCTATGGGTTTTCAGGTCCTAAACTTCTGGGGATGTTTTGAGGCCCTAAACAACATTTTTTTGACATTTGTGAGCCTAGGAATTAGCCACACGCTAAGGCATGGGCCCAATTGGAATTTTTTCTTCTCAATTAGAAATTTCCAACAAGCTATCATTTTCCCCAAACACATATTTTATGAAAATGTTACACCCTCGAGAAGTTGTCGTATCAACTACCCCCATCAAGTCCCACAAACCTTTTGGTGTTTCATCTTTTTCGGTTAGGGTTTCAAATATTTAGGGTTTTATCATTTCTTCTTTATTTTAAAAAGGACTTTGGAGCCTCATTGTAAACATCTTCTTGAAAATGAGCGTAACTATCACATCTCTTCTAATAGATAAGTTGCCATCATTTTAGCAAGTTCATTCACTCTGTATTTTTACAGTTTTGTACATTTTGTTCGTTAATAGAAATTGTGTATTATTGTATCGCTTTGTTTCTTGCAATATTTTTGTGTATTTCATTGTTATATCTCCACCTTCATTTCATTCTCAAAATAATTTGGATCACACAACCCTTACACCTTCAACCTAGTGCTCTAACCATCACTCTATGCCTCAGATCACTTTCAATTCTAATCCCCAGGTCCCAGTTGCTCACCATGGGGCGTGCATAATCTTAATTGGGAAAAATATTGAGAGAACAACCATGACCACAACCTCGATCATGGTTGTAGTTAGATGTGTTAAATGAAGAATATGAAGAAATCCATACAAATCTTCAGTTCCTGACTTATCCCCATATCCCCCTAACTTAGGAGAAAATTCATGAATGGAATGAATCATGTATACATATTTCAAGTGGTAGGGAAACCCGAGGCAGGTTCTAACAGTGTTGTTAAAAATGAAAAAGACAACTATCATTGGATCTCTCCTTCCCTCCCCTTCTCTCCCTCTCCCCCTCTATGCATAGGAACCTACCTCCACTTCGATCCTAGACCCATCTAACCCTTGGCCCTCACCTATACCTATCTCATCTTAACCCCCCCTCCCCCCTCACCCACCACAACACTCAATCCCAGCTAAGCCCCTTATGGTCATACCTCTTCCTTGGGTCCCCACAACCCCTACACCTTCAAACTAGTTCTCTAACCACTACCCTATGCCTCAAATCACTTTCAATTCTAATTCCTCAGATCCTGTTTGTTCACCATGGGGCCTACATAATCTTAACTGGGACAAATATTGAGATACCAACCATGACCACAACCTCGATCATGGTTGGAATTAGACGTGTTAGATGAAGAAGAAAAAGAAGTTTAGGTAGATGTATATGACAATGTTCTCGATGTTTTATATCGACGATGAAATTATTGAAAATGACATTGATGATGATGCTTCTATGGCCAATCCTTTTGACGTTAATTCTGAACCAGATGATACAGATGTGGAGTTGAATGAAGAATAAGATCAATGATATTGAATTATTGAAATGTAGGTCGAGGTATGTGATTTTAAATTATCTATGATTAATTCTCTTTAAACTATTTTCTTATATGGGTTAAATATGATTTGTTAAGTTTTATGCCATTTTATATGGTTGGTAATTTCTCTCATAACTCACCAACACAAAAAATATTTTTTTGGGCTTTGGATGTGGTTTAGGATCAGGGGTTAGGAGTTAGGGATTGAGGGATTAGGGGGTTTAGGGGTTAAGAGGGTTATATATAACTTTATAACACATATTATATACAAATATGCATTTAAATTATATTGCAAACAAATAAAAAATAAAAAATAAAAATAAAAGTTAAACAAATAAAAAATATACAATTCAAACATAAAAAAACACTATAGCGCTAAACCCTAACCAAATAAACCCTCTCCCAAAAAGGTTGAGCAGTGCATTGTTTGACCCCACCTGCCAGTAAGGAGAGTGTGCAGAGGAGAAACACACTGAAATTTTCATTGGATCAAACCCAGATGCTAATATAGAGTTTGCACAGAGGAGCAACATGTTGACATTTGCATTGGATTGACACCTACTAGTAAGGAGAGTGCACATAGGAGCAGAACAATACAAGGAGAGATCGACCCCACCTATGTGTTAGAGGGATTGACCCAATAATGTCATCGGTATATAGCCTCATTGTTGATGTAGATAGATAATGTATATCCTATAGTTGTTTGTTCCATATTAAATGGATTAAAATGGCTCTATTTGAGTTCCATTCACTTCAAGTTTTCCCTATCATTCACTCATTAGTTTATGTTTTATACCTTGTATACTACATCACTTTACCATATTTATGTATGCACAACATAGAACAAACAGGGTTTGTGTTGATATTATGGTAGTTGCGGGATGTATTTACCTCCACGTGTAAACCTGGCGAGGATAGAATACTCCAGGAAGCAACAAGAAACCCTAATGAGTTGTCTAATAACCCTAGAAGACTTGTCGGCTCAAGAAGATAATTTATATTAGGTTATTAGCCTCTAAGAGAAGAAGTCAACCTGAAATAATAATATATACTGAACAGACAGATACCCAGAATGAGAAGTCGACCCAGGCAGTTAGCCAAAATTAGTATAAATACAAGAGGCCAGTTCTCGTTCTCGCAGGCAATCTCAAAATTGCAGAGCAACAACTTGTGCACACTGTAGTGCCCAGTTTTGTGCGCAGGTTTGAGGAGAGTTGTCGGTGCAGCTGCTGCAGCTAGCAATTACATTTTGTCTTGGAATATCTCCTGGCTAGGGTTTGTACTATCTGATCAGCTCTTTTTGATGCGTTATCCTTGGGGAAAGGTGCACTACCCTTTGTTTGGATTTCTATCCTAGGGTTTGCTTCCAGAATGATTCTCTGTCAAGGTTAAGGTGCTCGGAGGGTGGCTTCGGCCTATGGTTGGGTGACAAGGGTATTGTCAATGGTAAAACGAGCACACATATTTCATATTCTAACAAGTTATGGGCCCACACCTCCTTCATTCAGTCTAAACGCTGGAAGGAAACATAGTCGCTAGGATATTGAGCTCGTTGAGGAATTGTCACTAGGGTTACTATCAAAAGCAACTTCCAAGACACTGCCACTAGGGTTACTAGCAGGAACAGTTGCAGAAACCATAATCCTCTTGTTGAGGCACCTTAAGTGAATGGATTGACCTAATCTCCGAATAGATCAGTGCGCTCTAGCCTAGCCCATATCTTGATACTCTCGGCAAGCCAAGACGTGAAGTTTTGAGTTTGTGGTCAAATCTAGGGTTTGACTAAGTCAAAGCAACCATGACTTATTCTATGAAGTCAGAGAACAAGTTAGATGGGGCCTCTAACTTCAGAGCATGGAAGACAAGGATTGACCTCATCCTTGTCAAGAATAAAGTGTTGGATATCGTGAAAGGAAAGATCATGAAACCATAGTTTGAAGAAGGGAAAGAGAAGAAACCGCAAAATGTTGCAGCTATGGAGAAGTTCAAAGACGATGACATTAATGCTATGAGTATCATAGTGGAATCCATAAAATACCACTTGATACCCTACATCTCCCATATTGACTCATCGAAGAAGATATTCGATGCCCTAACAAAGCTCTTCTCAGTCAGAAACATTGGACAAGTAATGAGTCTGAAGAATGAGCTCTGTGACATGAAGATGAAAGATGATGACATCATAACATCATACTTTGTGAGAATTTCTCATTTAAGAGATCAACTCCAAGCTATTGAAGAGATCATCTCAGAGAACGAGTTGGTAAACATAGTACTCAATGGTCTTCCCAAGACATGGGATGCATTTTCCACAAGCATGAACACAAGAAAGGAGTATCCGACATTTGAAGAAATTTGGACTTGATGTGCTCAAGAAGAATAAAGGATCAGTGCAAAAGAGAAACCCAAAAATAAGTATGATGATCAATCCTTCACAGCAAGATTCAATAATTTCAGGAACAAAAGGAAGTTTGATTCAAGGAGGAAGCCAAATCAAGAGAAAGACATTTCAGAAGTACAATGCTTCAATTGTCGAAAGTATGGTCACTAAAAGAATCATTGTCCCGAGCTAAAGAAATGGAAGAAGAAACACGAAGTATCAATTGCCGAAGAAAAGGAACCTACAAAGAAGACTAAGCAGGATGGAAGAGACTTCTTCTTCTAAAGGTAACAAAACTCTTCTTATTTATTGTACATATCTTGTTTGCATCATCTCTGTGCATATCTTGTATATATATCTCTTGGAAGATAATGTGTTCCAAGAAGAAATATACCTATGGAATAACAACAAGATAAGAATGGATATCATTAGATAATACACATGAAAGGATGAAATACAAATCATGTGGAAGCTATTGCAAGATAATCCGAATCAATCATGAAGAGACTTAGAAGAAGCAAAGACATAAAGAAGTCAGCAATCGAGAGGAAATTGGAAAAAGACTTATGACGTTTTGTAGAAGACAACAAGACGGAAGTGTGGACTCTGTTAGACAAGAGAGCCAATTATATATTGCAGAAGACAATAAGGATGCAAATGGAAGCACGGACTCTGTTAGACGAAGGGAGCCGATTATATGCACTCGTACATGAAGCAAGGATTAGGAGGGAGCTAATCCTATGATCCATTGAAGATGATGAAGTATATATCCATGATAATAGCCATGGAAGACAGTATGTATTCTTCAAAGAGAAGCCTTAAAGTATTCCTGGCTGTCCATCCACATCCGTGATCCTATGATGGAATCTTTAGGGCATGGAATGTATAAGAAACTCCATGGACCTGAGAACTAAAGAAACACATGAAGATTCCAAGAAAGAAAGAGAAGCCAGAACAATCAGTCATTGTATCAAGAATCACAATATTGTCGGCCTCATATAAACTCATTAAAAGAAATCAAGCAAAGGAACTGAAAGTCATGATGAAGAACAGTGTATGGAATACTTATGAATGAAACCATTGCGAGATCCAAAACTAGGGGTTCTCCCAGATGGAGGGAGAAGACTATGATGATTACTTGTTCCAGTAAACCAGACTTCTCTCTACATGAGTCATTATATCATCTGCAACATCCATGAGTTGGAGTTATACATCAGATGAATGCAAAGAATGTTCTCCAGAGAAATTGAATAAAGAGCGTATGAAGAGCAATCTCAAGACTTTGAGGCATACTAGAAAGAAACCCTTGTATGCAGATAGAAAAATATAACTTGGTGGAGAACCTCCAGTGCACAGCAGAAGCATGGTGAAGATTTCCTATAACATCAATATGATTACTCAGTAGATCAGATTTTATGATGACAGAAGAAGTGCCACATGGATATGTTCCATTTTTCCAACAATGATATACTCTATTGTTCAGAGCTACATGAAGCCTTCACAGAAAATCATTGTTCCAGACTAAAGTACATTTTAAATCAAGCATTACATTATCCTTGATGAAGTCCAGAAAGGAGAAAGTGGTTCTCCAATGCATATCTCCACAGATGAGCAGATAAGAAGACATTTTGGTAAAGCTTCTATCCAAGATGAAAGAGTTTGCGTACTCAATATGGAGCTCATGGAGACGACTTCCTTATTGAAAAAGGAAGAAATGACTCCCAGCTTGGGAGGGAGCACTAAAAATATTATTGAGGACATTCATTTTCAAGATTGAAAAATAGTCCATCTTGGACAGAGGCTTTCCTGTTCGGAAAGTGGATTGAAATTTCTGACGAACAGTGATTTCCCATTATGGTTAACATGGGAAATGGTCCAAATTGTTGATGTATCATGGACAACGACTTCCCATTGTGGTTAACATGGGGAGTGGTCTAGGGAAGTCTCTCTTCTTGAGGGTTACTCAAGAAGACTGGCCCGCCTCGCCGGACAACGATTTCTCATTGTGGTTAACATGAGGAATGGTCTGTTTTGGAGGTTGATATAGGACAATCATTTCCTCTTGTGGTTAACAGAGGAAATGGTCTGGACAGTCATTCCTTAGGGTTTATACATTCTCTCCAAGGTGAACTTTGATTAGTGTAGGAGGAATGGCCCAGGGTGGGGAATGTTCCAGGCTTAACAATCAGGGATAGGAATTCCTTAGGGTTTATACATTCTCTCCAGGGTGCACTTTGCTTAGTGTAGGAAGAATGGACCAGGGTAAGGAATCGTCCAGGTTCAGAAGACAGGACAATTAGTCTTCCTTGTTGGAGAATAATAGTCAAGATATCTCATTGTTCTACTCTGAGGGCAGATATTCTTTCAGATCTCACAGATGTGAGTGAAAGATTGGCCCAGATGATTCAGTTTATATCATAACATTGTTTCTGTGCAGGTTGATATCAGATGATTGTTATGAATATTATATGATAGTAGATGTATACTATTGTGGTGGATGTATTCCATTGTTCATGACTATACATTGTTGATCAAGTACGTGTGTGTTACTTGGTGTGGTAGTGTACCACTAGATTGTAGTTATGTACTACTATGGATAGACACAGTTGTGTTCTATTTTGTTTCGATTGCCTTGAAGACTATTAGTAGTATTGGAAATGATTATCAGTTAGATGGATAATCAAAGGAAAAATATTTCCCAGAAGGAAAATGGTTCAGAGCATTTACTCGTCTAGATTAGAAGAATGGCTCTTGTATCACTATGTGGAGTGAGCATCATGTCTGATTACTCAGATAGAGTATGGTTTCGAGAGATGATGCAGTTGATGACACTGATGACGATGATGGTTCTCATGATATAATCATGATCTAGTCTATACAACTATGTTGATGCTGTTACAGGTATGAATTAACTGAGAGGGGGGGGGGTGAATCAGTTAGTGTAGATTATTAACCATTTACTCTCATTTTTAACTTTGAATCATGAATCTTAGTGGCAGTGAGTCTTTACTGTGAATTCCAGAGTTATAAACATAA
>ML783259.1:321310-343096 GCA_009831015.1 Picea engelmannii | reverse complement strand
GTTTCAGCATCTACGTTTCAACATCTGTGATTCAGCATTTGTGTTTCAGCATCTACATTTCAACATCTGAGATTCAGCATCTGTGTTCACCATACACAATCGATTGCCATCAATGACAACCTTGATCATCTGCGTCATCTCTGCTGTAGCCATATTTCCAACAGATGCTACCAGGTGAATGGTATGTTTTTTGTGCTCAAGACCATTACTTGTAATACCTCCCTAGCTAGGAGGGAGTGTTGATATTATGGTAGATGCAGGAGGTATCTACCTCCACGTGTAAACCTGGTGAGGATAGAATACTCTGGGCAGTAATAAGAAACCCTAATGAGTTGACTAATAACCCTAGAAGACTTGTCAGCTCAACAAGATAATTTATATTAGGTTATTAGCCTCCAAGAGAAGAATTCGGCCAGAAATAATAATATATACTGAACAGACAGATACCCAAAATGATAAGTTGGCCCAGGAAGTTATCCAGAATTAGTATAAATATAGGAGGCCAGTTCTCATTCTGGCATGTAGTCTCAGAATTGCAGAGCAACAACTTGTGCACACTACAGTGCCCAGGTTTGTGCCCAGGTTTGAGGAGAGTTGTCAATGTAGTTGTTGCAGCTAGCAGTTACGTTTTGGCTTGGAATATCTCTTGGCTAGGGTTTGGACTATCTGATCAGCTCTTGTTTGGCTATCTAGCCTAATTTTTTCTTCCGGAATGATTCTTTGTCAAGGTTAAGGTGCTAAGAGGGTGGCTTCGGCCTATGGTTGGGTGACAAGGGTATTGTCAATGGTAAAATGAGCACACATCTTTCATATTCTAACAGTTTGAAATAAAAGTTCAACAAACATGATCGGACCATTCATATAGATCCAATATCGATGGTATTAGCTTATTTCGGTCAGTGAAAGTGCATGTTGGATAACAGGGGGTCAAAGGCCTAAATTTTGAACCATTGTATTAACGGGCGATAATGTGTCAGAACCTTATTCATTTTGGTATGAAAGGGTTGTATTATTAAACCACTTTATCTAGCCCCAAAAATGCACAAATTTATGATAGGTGCCATGGTGATGTAAGCCAAATAAAAAAGGCGTTGCATCGTTGCAATCCAAATAATTTTAAAAAAAGGTTTAAAACAATTACCCCCAAATAAAATGAGGTAAACGCACATGGTAAACACTATTACAAGTACAATAGACTCCAATAAAAGCAGTCAAATTATCCTTCGATAAATACGTTCTAATGTTCTCATTTCCTTATTTAAAATGTGTTTGTATTGTTTAAAATAAGGATAGATGGATAAAGGTCGTCAGTCAAGTGAGTCATTAGTCTCTGATGAAAATGTCCTAATCGACCGTGATTATGAAATTTTTGAAACCGTTCTATCACAATTTGATCCTTACCAGTTAATAATGTTACCTTATGATATATTTATGGATCTGCAAGATTAGTTACATATCTAGGAGTCAAACTTGGGTAAATTCATAATTACCCAAACCTACATTTGTTTTTCAGTATTTTACCCTAAAAGTAATAAAATGGAGACTCAATCGAACCCTATCCAAATCTAACCATCCAAGAAAACAAATGTATTTGATGACCACTTGGAGAATAGGGAAGGGGATGTTTTTGACCATGCCCAACCTTTCCCTGACCTTCACCAATTAATTCAGAGAGCCTAGGCTAAAACTAACAATGGTCAAGATTACTTGAACTTATTGGAATCAAACCTAGACAGATTTATTATTCCACAAACTTATCACTTCCCAAAATTAGTCAATTGGTGTGTTGTCAATTACCAGGTGGATAGGCAACAAATAATATATATTCATGATTCTAGGGAAGTTTGTCAAATAAGTAAAGAATCAATTTCCCAAATGCTCCAAATTTGATACCATGTTGTATGTGAAACCCTGGATGGTGATGAACGTGACTCTAAGTACCAAGCATTATCACATTCTGAAATAGATAAACTTTTGAGTAATTTGTTAGCCCCAGATTCCCCATTACCAATTGGTCCATCTCCTTTCTAATCCACCATATTCCCTTAACTAACCATGCAAGCTATTTCCACGATTTGTCAGGTTTTAGGCTATGAACATGATAAAGAAATGCATGAGACGATTTTAGGGATGATTTATGTATTATGTCCATCGAATTCAATCACCCTCACAAAATTTGATTATTTTCAGTTCCTACAGGAAGTCATAAACTTCCATTTGTCAAATTTCCATAGCACTAAGTCTTTTAGGTACCAAGATGACTTGGTGCACCTCATATTTTTTAGTAATTCTTCCTATTTTGAGAGATTTGGGATCAAAAAAATAGATGATTCAGGTAAAACCAAGATAGTAATTGAGTGGACTGAGGAGATGAGGAAACGAGACTATAATAAAGGTTTCATCCTTTATGTAAACAATTTCATGAGTGCATGCTACATTATGCTCCATGGCACTCAAACTCTTAGGATGTTTCCTGAGTTTAAAAAGATATTGCAGCTAAGAAAAGATACTAGATTAGGAGATTGGTACCTGGTTGATGTAACACCCCCCAACCAAACTGAGGAACATTACAGTGCAAAGTACTCATAAAACCTAAAATTTTATGCTAACTGGATAATTTCCCATAGCTTAAAAACTACAGATTACAACCATATCTTACTGTTGTTTGTTACCATGAATTAGATGCATCTACAACATGCTAAAATCACACATGAATGTAGTTGAATAATTTAGCACAAAAACATATAAATCCTTCTCAAATACACAGAGTTCATGCACAACAATTTAACTCATAAATACAAACAAAAGAAAGATAAAACACTTATATTTTATAAACAGTTGTGCAACCAGTTTCTTGGGAAGGATGTTCCACCCAAACATAGACTTGTTGTTCCCAACATAAACAACAATTCACCCTTGCGTTGAGGCTAGTAATCCAAAAAAGAGGGTTGTCTCTCATTATCCACTCACAACTCATAAACTCACAACCCATTGGTATTTTCCAACAACTATCCCAATTTTCCACCATCTCTCTTCCTCTCAACCTGCAACATGCTCTATAATTCACCATCCATGGATGTTCCAGCTCCAAGCTCTCTTTCTTCCTCTCTACTTGTTGTTCATGCAAAAAAATTGTTTGTCTAAAATTATTGTAACAACCCATACAAATTTCCTCTCCTTGGCTTGCTTGCTTGACTCACACATTTCCCCAAGTTGATTGTACTCAAACCCCATGTGCCAAATAATTATGGGATGTGACTTCTCACACCCACCCTCTTACATGTATTCAATGATTGTATTTGGGAACACTCAATCATAAATTAGAAGGTTCATATAACAATAGAAAATTTAGTAAAATGGTTTGAATTAATATACATGGGGAATTCCCCCTTGGACCCCTCTTAGCCAATCTCTCGGACCCTCCCCTCTCTTTTGGATTAATCCACCCCCCATCTATGTCCATGTCCCCTTAGCAATTGGGATCACATTTTATTATTAAAACGTAGGAATACAATTCACATATACATCACTTTGGTCGTAGCCACACATTATATATACATTAAGAAATAATTAAATTGGGCATTATAGTGGGGAAATTACATTCCCCCTCCCCTAAAATTTTGCACTATCCTTGGTGCACACTATGTCAATATACATATATACAATTTTACATCATAATTCTTTAATAAATAAAATTCTGCAATCTCACAACTCCAACAACAATTCCAACCAAAATCGCATGTTCCTCTCAACCCGTCGACCCAAGGAATGCACCATTAATTTATTAGGGCTAACCCAAGGAACATACCATTCATTTATCGAGGATAACCCAAGGAATGTGTCATTATTTTATCAAGCCCCCCAGTGCAATTGGATGGGACTCTGAGATGTGGTTCCAGAACTCTAGCTACTCAAAATGGAGTTTTGCATTTATTTTTTCTTCAAATTTGTCAAAACTTTGTGGGTATTCCTCCTGCATGTTTTCTTCATTCTCTCATGTAGCATATTCAAGAACATAGCAGGTGCATTAAATATTTACCATCCCTATGGCCTTGTTCCATATCACTTTGAATTTTTGGTCAAGGATGCATACTGGTTCCACCCGGAAATCCCCTTCGTGCTCCACTTAGATCACAGTCCAATCACTTATGTGATTAGGTTCAGTGACATATTTCTCTAATAATGACACATAAAATACATTATGCACTCTCATGGGTGTAGGAAATGCTAGCATGTATGCATCTGGCCCTATCTTTTCTAATATTTCAAAAGGTATACAATATCTTGTTGCCAACTTCGGGCAACTTCCTAATCATATCGAACTTCTCTTCGCTTTCACTTTTAAGAAAACATTTTCTCCCACTTTAAAATCTCTAAAAACTCTATTCTTGTCTGCATAACTTTTCTTCTTATCATGGGTAGTCCCTAATTTCTACTTAATATTTTCCATATGTTCTTCCATTTCCTTCAACAAATCTCTCCCAACAACTTCTTTGTCTATTGGATTATCCCAACTTACTAGTGTGTTACACTTCCTTCTATATAATGCTTCAAACAGACTCATTTTTAATGAGGAATGATTTTCATTATTCTAAGAAAATTAAACTAAGTGGATATAATCCTCTCACTTTCATGGTTGATCTATAACATACATTCTAAGCATGTCCTCAATTATTTTGTTAATCCTCTCTATCTCTATTTTCCCATCTGAATCTGGGTGATACACTATATTGAGATTTAAATTTGTTTCAAAACCTTTGAGCAAACCTTTCCAAAAATTTGAAGTAAAATTTTCATCTCTATCTGAAACAATTTCCTAGGCACCCCATGTAGCCTAACAACTTATTTCATATATATTTCTGCAATATTTGATGCTTTATGTGTAGTCTTCACTAGAATAAAATGTGTTGTCTTAGTTAATTTATCCACCACCACCATGATGGATTCATGTTGCTTCACTATTCTAGGCAACTTAGCAATAAAATCCACTATGACAACTTCCCACTTCCATTATGGAATGGGAAATGGTTTTAGCAACCATGTTGGATGTCTATGCTCAGTCTTCACTTCTTGACACTCTATACATCTGGCTATGTAATTAGCCACTTATTTCTTCATTCCAAACCAAAAGTATTGGCTTCTTACAGATGCAATTGTCTTTTAATATCATGGGTTCCCAACATATGGCACATTATTAATTTCCTTCAACGCTGTATTTTTTGGCTCATTGGAATTCGACACATATACTTTGCCTTTGTACATGAGAATTCCATCTTATTTCATCTCATAAGAATTATATTTCTGCTGAAAATTACCTTGTTGTAATGTTTTTTTTTGTTTTTTTTCTTTCACAAATTGTTGATCTGAATTTGCAGTTGCAATCATTTTATCTTTCAGAACAGTCTTGTACATGTTAATGGATACAATATGCACTTCATGAGATCTCTTGTTGAGTGCATCATCCACTTGGTTTTCTTTTCTTTTGATGTACTTAATTTAAAAGTCATATTCACTGCTTGAATTCAAGCCATTTATTTTGTCTGACATTTAATGTTGGATGTCCAAAAATAATGCTTCAGACTACAATGGTCTATCATTGGCTCAAATTTATTCCCCATGAGGTAATGTCTCCATATTTTCAATGCATGTATAATTGTTGCTAACTCTATATCATGGGTAGCACAATTCCTCTCATGCTCATGTAATTGTTTGGATTCATAGCATACCACATGATCTTTTTGACTGAGAAATCTTTTGAGCCCTTCCTTGTATGAAACAGTACACACAAAATCTTTATCTAGATCTGCAATCTTCAATATTGGCTCACTCGTCAATATGTCTTTCAGTTGCAAAAATATTTCTTCACACTTGGAAGTTCATTCAAACTTCACTCCCTTCTTTTGCAAAGAAGTTATTGGACTTGCAATATTTGAAAATCCTTTTATGAATCTTCGGTAATAAATGGAAATACCCGTGATTGATATAACCTATGTCACATTTCTTTGTGTTGACCATCCTCTAATGGCCTATATATTCTTAGGGTCCATTGTTATCCCTTATTCTGAAATTATATACCCTAAGTAGTGAATCTTCTTTTGATAAAAAATGTACTTACTTAGCTTGGCATACAACTTATGCTCTCTTAAAACTTGCAACACCATTCTCAAATGTTGTGCATGTTCCTCTTCTAACATAGAGTAGATGAGTATATCATCTAGGAACACAATTAAAAACTTGTCCAGGTACTCTTTGAACACTCCATTCATCAGGAACATGAAAACAATTGGGGTATTTGATAGTCCAAATGGTATTACCATGAATTCATAATGCCTATATCTTGTCCTGAATTATGTCTTATTGATTTCTTCTTCTTTTATCATCACTTGATGATAACTTGATCTCAGGTTAATCTTCAAAAATATTCGTTCATCTTTTAGTTGATAAAATAAGTCACCAATCCTTGGAAAAGGATATTTTTTCTTTATGGTGACCTTATTTAGCTATCTGAAATCAACCTTAGGATTCCATCTTTCTTTTTCACAAAATGAACTAGGGATCCCAAAGGTGACACACTTGGGTGTATATGCCTCTTCTTTAACAATTCTTCAAGCTACATATGAAAATATTTCAATTCTGGTGTGCCCATTCGATATGGTGTCTTGGACACTAGGGAAACTCCTGGCACCAAATCAATAGAAAAATCAATATCTCTCTTTGGTTTCAATCCTAGGATTTGTCTAAAAACATATTAAAAATACTTCAATACCATATGGTATTCAATTCTTTCTACTTTATCCCGGGTTTCCTCTTTCATATGGGCCACAAAAATCTGACACCCCTTCTTGAAACTCTTTTTCAACTACTTAGCTGGAATCTCGCTAACAACTACATCCCTTGGAATTCCTTGAACTTTTCCTTGTTTCCCTTCTTCATCAAGACATGTGATATCTTGTAAAAATATATAACAACATGGTGTTTTTCCAACCAATCCATGCCAATTAAACAATCATATGAACCCAATGGTATGATTTTCACATCTAACTGCTTAATCCTTTGCAAATGAAATATTTCAACAATTTTAGAGTTTATGTAAATATGGCTAGCTCCAAAATCAATTAAAATTTCTATGTGTTGATTATCAATCTTACCTTCCACTTCAATCATGGAGGATTGATATTCTTCTTACTTATGGTCCAAGGCTGCATAAATCCTTGGCATGTTTCCTCCCATGTCTTCCATTGTTTCAACCTCCTAAATGTTTTGAACATTCATCATTATTTATCCTTTATGAGGGCGGTCCCTATATAAGTGACTTCCCTCACATCCCCAACATTGCATAGGTTGCTAATTTGGCCTTTTCCCAAATAAATATGCAGTCTTGTGCTCATTTTGGGTTCAGTGACCTTGATAATTTTCTTGGGAGCTCTTATTGAAAAAGGGTGGTTTAAAACATTTCTTCCTTTGATCTTCTTTACCCTTCATCTTGTCATTCCAAACCTTTTGGAAAACTAGCCTCCCTCTTCTATACTCATAAATATACTTTTCTCTCCTTATGGATTTCTCCAAAGTCTTGGGGTTATCATATTGAATCTTGTCATTGTAGAAAGAGGGTAACCCACTCATAAACCTTTGTATTTTGAATTTCTCATCCTTTGTGAAGTCAACATACTTCAAAAACTCAAAGAACCTCTTCTCATATTCATCCATTTTCATTCTTCCCAACTTGAGTGCAAATAACTATTTCATCTTCCTTTCATAGTAATGTTAGGAAAAATATTTATCTTGGAAATATCCTTTGAACTACCTCCATGAGATCCTCTTCTCATCAAGGTGATTGGCTTGCTTAAGCTTATCCCAGCACATGGTTTCCTTTCCTTGCAAGTGGTAGGTTTCCATTCTAACTTCTACCCTTGAGGGGTAATCATGCAATTGGAAATTTTTCTTCATTTCCAACATCCAAGCCTCAACCTCTTATCCTTTCCTGTGCTAACCATTGAAATTTGATGGCTTGAATTTCCTGATTTCACCTTGCAAGATATATGCCACATACCTTCTCCTTTTCCTCCTGACAGGAGACACACATCAACTGCTCCTTGACCTTGAACTTTCATGAGTTCTTCTGGTGGATTTCCTTGGAGAATGATGGTGGCTTCTCATGCTTCTTGACTATCTATCATTTCCATGATCATCCCTTTTTCTTTGGGATCTAGATGATGTCACTTGTCTAGAACTTGCTTGGTGTTGGAGTCTTTGTTTACTTGTTTGTGCAACATATTCAAAATTTAAAGTATCTCTTCCTGAGCCTTCATAATCCTTTAATTATCTTCTCTATATATCTGCACTTCCCTGTACAAGCTTCTCATAGTTACAGGCTCATGCTTGCCTCTTCTTCCATTGAACTATGTCTCATCATTTCCCATGTTGATATGCATACCTCTGATCTCTTCCTCATTGATCCGAATTTAGGAGTGGAATGAACTAATTAACAGAATGAATACAATAAACACAGAGATAGGAAGAATAACACAAATATCCAATGAACAATAACTTCTATTAAATAATGAAATAGTCTAAAACTGTAAAACTGCAGAACTAAAACTTACTTGAATGGTGGTAGTTACATCTGAGAAGAGATGTGGCTGCTATGTGCATCCGTCTGAGAGAAATGGCTTCTAACAAGGCTCCATAGGGCCTTTACATATTACTCATGAATGCCAAAACCCTAGACATCCAAAAACCTAACCCTAGAAGGTGAAACTCCAAAAGTCACGTGGGCCCTATGGGTAAATTGGTGTAATTTGGTACCTCAACTTCCTAGGGTCGTAACTTTTGCATACGACCTCCGTTTTAGGTGTGTGATAGCCCGTTGGAAAGGTATTTCAAAGAAATACACATTTTTTTGTTAGAATCTGACTCTGTCTATAGTATAACTATGGCAAGTCAAGAAAACAACGTTTAGGCCCCCAAAACAGTCCTGGAAGTACAACAAGATGTGATGACATGAAAACATACAAAATAAGCCAGTTGGATTAGGCGAGAGGCCACCCGTATCCACCTGGAGAATGTGTGAGGCTTCATACAACCCCAGAAGTGTAGAACTCACAATTATAAAAGCAGTATAGAAAGACATGTTGAATAAAAAATGGACACAAGGAGCCAGTTGGAATAGGTGGACGACCACCAATATCCACCTAGATCAATCCTCCCCCCTTATGAAGCAATGGTCTCCATTGCATTGATTTCCTCCATCAAGTGAGGAAAATTCTATTGGATTTGGCCCCGGGTGAGCCACTTGCCTTGGTGTAGGAGTTTCCCTACCTTGACAACCTATTAAAGTTGGATCTGTTGCTGGCGAGTTCCCTTGATCTATGTGTCCACTATATGATCGGTGGATGCTTGTTCCTTGCAGTCAGGGTTGAGATATGTTGGTGTCAGTTGTTCAATGATCTCATAGGTGTCCAATAATGGTGGAAAATATGGTCGAAGAAGGTCCACATTCAATATTGGATGCATACCAAGGAAGGGTGGAGTGTTGAGCTCAAAAGCATTGCTACCCATAGCCTTGGTGATAGTGTAAGGCCCATAACGAAGTGGGAGAAGCTTCTGATGGGGCCCAGTGAGATGCTCCTTCTGCAAATGTAACCAAACTTTTTTGCGAACATGAAACTGGTGTGGTACCCTGTGTTTATCATGGCTTTACTTGTACTTAGCATTGGATTTCTGCAAAATCTCATGGACTTGCTGGTAGATGTGTTGAATATGCTCAATGAATATCGTGGGTTTGTCAACTACAGACTGATCAGGGAAAGATTTTGTCAGTGTGGTGGCAAGAGGAAGTGAAACATTAATGGGTCCCAAGGGTTGGAATCCCAGACCCACTTGAAATGGGCTATGGCTGGTGGAACTATGGAGAGCCCTATTGTGACTGTGTTGGACATAGAGGAGAATATTTTCCCATGTATGAGGATTCTTAGAATTGTACATGCACAAGATGTGCACAATCATATGATTGAAAAAATTAGTTTGGTCATTGGTTTGGGGTGGAAAGAAGTGTATTTTGTGAGATTGGTGTCCAACAGAGACCAGAGACTCGACCAAAAGGTGTTGAGAAACCTGTTGTCTCAGTCGGAGATGGTGGTCTGTGGTATCCCAAAGTGAACACAAATGCATTCAAACAAGATCTTTCCAGTATCTACTATTGTGACATTCTTCTTGCAGGTTGTGAGGATGGCCATCTTCAAAAACTGATCAACAACCACAAACACACAGTCATTTCCGTGCTTGGTGGATGGCAAACCAGACATGTAATCCATGGAGATGGATTCCCACGGCTTCTCTGGAATTGGAAGAGGGGTGTATAAGCCTTGCTTCTTGATGGCCATATTGGCAATGGCGTAGGCAATGCAAGATCTGATATACTTGTTGACGTCCTGTTAAATTTTTGGCCAATAAAAATGGTTCTGAAGAATGACCACAGTTTTCTCTACACCAAAATGTCCTACCACTTGAGTGTAGTGGGCTTCCCAAATCAACTTTGCATGCTCTCTTGTAGGAACACAGATATGGCCCAGGTGGCATAAGATTTCATCCTAAATGTGAAAATCAGTGACAATGGCGCCTGTACCCAGAGATGATATGTGGTGATGAAGTTTGGATCTTGTTGGTCAATTTGGGGCCACTCCAATGTTTCATGTCCATAGGAGTGGAGCAAAGTGGTAAGTGAAGCCATAGGAGGTCGACTGAGGTAGTCAGTGACACAATTGGAGATACCTGTCTTATACTTGATGTTGAGATGGAACTGTTGGAGGTAGGTGGACCACTTTTGATGGTGTTCGTTCTAAAATTCCCCCTGTGTCTGTATGAACTGCAGAGGCTTGTGATAAGTGTGTATGATCGTCTTTGTCCCCAGAATGTAATGTTTCCATTGACGATGGGCTTGTACAATGGAATACATTTCCTTTTCATAGGTGGGGTATTTCCGGAAAGTATCGGAGAGTGTCTCACTATGGTATGCCACCGGATGCCCATGTTGAGTGTTAAATGCACCCACAACATAGTCAGATGCATCAGTCTCAATATCGAATGGTTGTTGTAGATCGGGAAAGGAGAGGACTAGATTTGACCACAAACGATGTTTCATATCTTTGAATGCTTGTTTATGCTCCTTACCCCACACAAAATTGGCCCTACCACCTCCCTTGGTCACCTGGGTAAGGGCCCATGCAATATCGGAGAATCCCAACACGAACCGTCGGTAAACATTGGCGAGTCCCAAGAAGCAATGAAGCTCAATCAATGTGGTCGGGGTTGTCCAATCATGGATGACTTGGATCGTAGATGGATCAAAATATACCCCATGCTCATCAACAATGTAGCCCAGATATTGGATCGTGTTCATGCCAAAAGAGCAATTTTCCAAGTTGGCATAAATCTTGTGTTGTCACAGAGTGCTCAAAACTTGTTGAATATGTCGCATGTGCTCCTCCCACGTTCTGTTGAAGATGAGGATTTCATCCAACTATACTACCACAAAGGAGTTAGTGAAGGGTCTCAATACATCATCCATCAATCACATGAAAGTGGTTGGTGCATTTGTTAAGTCGAAGGGCATGATTAGCCATTTGTAGAGACCTTCTTTAGACTTGCAAGTTGTCTTCCAGACATCAGTTGGTTCGATGGGAACCTGGTGGTAGCCATACTTCAAGTCAATCTTGTAGAATAATTTTTCCCCCTTGAATTGGTCAAGAAGGTCATCAATACTGGGAATGGGGTAGCAGTTCATGACTATGATTTTGTTTAAGGATCTATAATCAATGCAGAGTCACCAAGTCCCATCCTTCTTCTGCACCAGTACAGTCAGGCTTCCACAAGGGGAGGATATAGGTCCGATGTGCCCCTTTTGAAGCATCTCTTAGATCTGACACCTGATTTTGTCATTCTCCATCAGTGAGCGTCGATAGAATGGTCCATTAGGTAGAGGTGCGTTGAGGGTTAGATCAATTGGATGCTTGACTTGGTAGTGTGTCAGTACCCCTATAGGTGAGACGGAGATGTATTTGTATTCTTCCATGATCCCTTCCACTTGCTTCTGTTGCAAAGAGAGGCGTTATGTAGAGGCCACGGATGTGGTGGTGACCTTCTACTTACTGTAAGCATGGATCATAAAGAAGACAAACTTCCCAGTCTGTGAAATGACCTTACTGCATTTCTTAGCAGAGATTAAAGAAATAGCAGTAGGCAGTGCCACCTATGGGATCATGTATGATTGCCTACCCAAAGTAATAATAACATTGAGGGTTCTAGACTCATACACATCATGACGCTTCCAAAAATATGGTTTTCCTAAAATAACATCACAAACTTCAGGGGGAGAAATATCACACAGTACCTCATCTTTGAAAGGATTGATTCCATAGGGAAGAAAAACTTGTTGGCTGAAACAAATATCTCTTCCTTGACAAAGCCAACTGATGGTGTAGGGTTGCGAGTGTAGTATCATTGGCAGGTTCAGCCTCTTGAAAACCTCTGCTGAAATCAGGTACTTCTGACTACCATTTTCGACAGTGAAATGAATCGAAGCGCCCTTGACCCACATCGGCGCGTGAAAGACGCATTCCCCTTCCTCTGGTTCTTATGGTTCGTTTGGCCAGACTTTGGTGGTAGTGACCATGGCACTGGGTTCAACATTGATAATCCACTTCCCTCCTTTAGGATTTGACTTAGAATTAGAATCGGCCTCTGAATCGGAAGCCTTCAGCTCACCCATGAGGGACTGCTTGGAGCGACATTCGTTAATGTTGTGCCAAGGAATTTATGGTACTCACACCATTTTCTCATGTCCTTATTCATCTTATCATTTCCCTTTTGTGTTGCAGCTTGGACGTATTATCCTGAGGGTGGCCATCTCGACTCGGTCCCCTGTTGTGTGGGTTGGGGTTTCCTTTTCCCTGCTTCAGCTGTGAGGGATTTGCATATCCAAACTCTCTTCGTTTATATTTAATTTTTTGCTCGATCTTGATAGCGTATCTATGAGTTGTGCCCAATGAGGGGATGTCCAGTAACTCCATTTATGTTTGAATGTATCTATGCAAATAGTCGCGGTATTTGAAAACCCGATGACGCTCAAAATCTTCCATACCCAATTTGGTGCATAGGGTATGGAAAATATTGGTGAAGTCTGGTACTGTCTGGTCCTTTTCTTGACATAGGGTGGTCCATCTGGTGTACTGGTCCTCGTAGATTCCGATAGGGTAGTATTGTTCTTTAATGGCATCCTGGAAGGAATCCCATGTAGGGGCCACCACAAAAATTGCAGATTCTTCCATGACCCTTTTCTCAGAGTAAGTATTCCACCAATCTTTAACATGGGGAACGACCTTGAGGAGTGAAAACATGATCTTTTCTCGATCAGAAAAATTTTGGACCGAAAAATATCCTTCAAGCAGATTCAACCATTTATCTACAGCATCCGCATCTATCAGTCCTTCAAATAATGGAATATCAAAATTTACCTGTACCTTGAAGGGGGTTGCATGGCCACCTGATGAAGATGCTTCTCCTGTGGGAAACCGTCGAAGGATCTACGCAAAGTTTTCCATCATTTCATTCCTTTGTCGCACGAGGGCTTCCTCGAGCAACATTTTAATAGGATCTCATGCTCCACCATCTTTCTTTTCATCTCCCATGGGTTGTTGTTGGGCTCAATGCGACCGATCTAGTAATGGCTTGATTGGTTCAAGTCCCAACTTCTTGTACCGAGCCCTTGTTGGGGACATGCACGAAGAAAAATTAATGAAGAGAAGAATTATCTAATACCACTGATCTGGATTTAGGAGCAGAATGAACTGATTAACAGACTGAATACAATAAACACAGAGATAGGCAGAATAACAAAAATATCTAGTGAACAATATATTCTATTAAATAATGAAATAGGTTGAGACTGTAAAACTGCAGAACTAAAACTTGCTCAAATGGTGGTAGTTATCTCTGAGAAGAGATGTGGATGCTACATGCATTCTTCTGAGAAAAATGGATTCCAATGAGGCTCCAGAGGGCCTTTACATATTACTCATGAATGCCAAAACCCTAGACATCCAAAAACCTAACCCTAGAAGGTGAAACACCAAAATTCATGTGAGCCCTATGGGTAAGTTGGTGTAATTTGGTACCTCAACTTCCTAGGGTCATAACTTTTGCATATGACCTCTGTTTTAGGTGTGTGATAGCCCATTAGAAAGGTATTTTAGATAAATACACATTTCCTCATCAGACTCTAACTCCGACTATATTGTGACTGTCGCAAGTCAAGAAAATAATGTTTAGGGCCCCAAAACATCCCTAGAAGTACAACAAGATGTGTTTACATGAAAACATACAAAATAAGCCAGTTGGATTAGGCGATAGGCCACCCATATCCACCTGGAGAATGTGTGAGGCTTCAGACATCCCTAGAAGTGTAGAACTCACAATTATAAAGTAGTACAAAAAGACGTGTTGAATGAAAAACGGACACAAGGAGCCAGTTGGAATAGGTGGGTGGCCACCGATATCCACCTGGATCACTCATGGTTGTAATATCCCTGAGCATCATCCATAACTCTAGGCCTCATATAAGAACCAAATTTTCTTTCTTGTACCTCTACTTTTGCAAGAAATGTGCATATAATAATTATTTTTAGAACATGCATAAAACATTTCATCAATTAGAATAAAGGTTATTTCCTCATCAATTTATGAAGGACATAATGTACTAATTAAAATTTTGATTTCTTAGATGCATTCCTCTTTGAAACATATTTCCAATGGTTGTATTCATGCCTCGATCTAAGTTCTGAGTGAAACGTTACAAGATAAGTACTTGATTCAAAATTATGGGTTGACATATATCTTCTACCCCTCAAGACCTTTCCAACAACTATTCATTTGATCGAATTCGAACTCCAAGCTAAAAGTTATGGCCCAAAGAAGTTTATGATGTTTTACCTAATTTACTCATGTATGCTACATGCGACTTCCTTTTCTTCTTGCACATTTTTAAATATCCATATCCTAAATCTGGCTCCATAGATTTTTTCTATGGTTCATAAGCTTTCCATAGATTTCTCTTATGCTCCAAATGGACTTATGAGCAAGGATTTATGCCCTCTGAAAGTAAATTGGTGCCAAAATTTTACCTTTACTCTTTTGGCTGTAACTTTCTCATATGAGCTATGTTTTACACCCAGAATAGCTCATTGGATATCTCTCTTTGAGTTCTTTTATTTGAGTTGTAGAGAAGTTACACTCTATTTGGGTTTTGATTCACTAAAAATGTTGTTTAGGGCCTCAAAATCACCCTGCAAGTTAATGACTTTCAAAAATACGAAAAATTCAGAAAATTTTATATATAATTGATTTTTTTATTGTCATAACATCCCTTTAAAAATGAGTCTTTAATCTGAATTTGGGTGAACTTTGAGTCATGGATCTGAGCTCCATTAGTGTTCGACACTTTCCTTTGGATGCGCACAAAATTTTTCCCAAATTGTCGACCTAACCATCGGTTGTCGATCATCAACGATTTTCATTGACAAATGAACTCCTTGCCAGTTAAGCCGACACCCGACCATCATCCCAATGACCTTTGATCATTTCTCTAGGAAACCACTTGTACACATCTCTAAATTTGTCGACTCGATCATCAACCATCAGCTGTCAATGATCCCTGTCAACTAACGAAACACTTCTACAATTCGTCCAACCTGACCATTGACCAATGACCATCCTTGTTAGCTGATGTGGCATGGCATGTCA
The DNA here is from genome assembly GCA_009831015.1 of Picea engelmannii. Lineage (NCBI taxonomy): Eukaryota > Viridiplantae > Streptophyta > Pinopsida > Pinales > Pinaceae > Picea > Picea engelmannii. The sequence continues at coordinate 327,301 of ML783259.1, read as the reverse complement.
TCCTGAGGTGTCAAATTGGATGATGTGACATGACACGTGGATGTTGGCATGGCATGACACATGAGTGTTGATGTGGAATGACACATCATCACCCTCTTTCCTTCATTGACCATTGGTTGTTTCTCTTGGACAACCCAAACACCTCACTAAATCAATCGACACCCGAACATCGGTCCATTGGCCATAGAAAATTTTTTGTTGGTGACCAAAAAAACTTCGTCGAATCCAACCAACCCCAACCATTGACCTGTCAAAATCCAACGATTTCTATTGGCGACTGAAAACATTTTGTTGAATTTGGTCAACTTGATCATCAAAGATTTCCTTGGCCAACACAAGCAGTTAGAAATGTTTTTACTAAATTTCTGATAAATTTGGACCGTTGATCTCCCATTGAGAAATGATCTCGACTGTTGATTTACCAACTTCGTCCAACTTTGTCAATGCCCGACCATCGACCATCGACCGTCAAATATTTCTTCTGACTGAACCAACTCTTCACTAATTTAATCGACCTAACTAGCAGTCATAGACTATTTCTCTTGGTGAACTTCAACACTTAGAAATTATAACAAAGACCCAAGTGAATCTGGTTCATCGATCTCTCACTCAATATTATCTTGGTCTTTGATTCTTCTCCAACCTCGCAACAGCCGAAAATGAATACAGATCATTAATCTAATACATTTTTCCCAACTGCCGAAAATTGATCTCAATCGTTGATTTACTCAACCTTTCAAATTGTTGAAACCTTATTTATTTTTAAATTTATTAAAGTGAATCTGGGTTGTTGATCTTGGGATCAAATATGATCTCAGTCATTGATTCACTGAACTTTGTAAAACACTACAACGACCATTAAAACAAGAAATTTGACCATTACAATTCGAATTTAACTCTACAACTTTGCAGATTGGATCCATTGAACCTTTTAAACGGTTCTGATTCATTTAAACTCAAATTTTGCTCACGAATTTGGGGATTTCTCTATGATTTTCACCATTTTCCCCAAAATTCACATAGACTAAACTCTGCAATAGTGAATTCTCCCAATTCAAGACTGTCTTGGTCCATACAAGCACGATGTTTGAACCAGAATCTCTGATACCATAATGTAACATCCCCCAGTGCAATTAAGGAACATTACGGTGCATAGTACTCATAAAAACTAAAAATTTATGCTAACTAAATTATTTCCTATAGCTTAATAGCTACGAATTACAACCAAATCTTACTGCTATCTATTACCATAAATTAGATGCATCTACAACATGATAAAATCACACATGAATGCAGTTGAATAATTTAGCACAGTAGCATATAAATCATTCTCAAATACACATAGTTCATGCACAACAATTTAACTCATAAATACAAACAGAAGAAAGATAAAAATGTATATGTTTTATAAACAGTTGTACAACTAGCTGCTTGGGACGTACATTCCACCCAACCATATAATTTTTATTACAAATCTCAACAACAATTCACCCTCGAGCCGATGCTATTAATCCATAAAAGAGGGTGGTCTCTCACTATCCACTCACAACTCATAAACTCACAAACCACTAGTTTTCTCATACAAATATCTTGATTTTCCACCAACTCTCTTCCTCTCAACCTACCCAACCCAAGGAATGTACTCTTCAATGATATCAATCCCTCAGGCATCCCATTTGTTTATCAAGGTCTCTCTGGCACATGTAACCAAGAATCTCTCATCTAGGAACTCAAGGGAACTCACTGCCAAGAAAACTAGCAGCAAACACATTTTTTTACAGTGGAACTCACACTAGAGTTCACTCTTCAGACTTGACAACCTGTATCTTTAGTATTCAGCTCCAAAATTCTCCAACATGCTCTACAATTAAACCTCCATGGATGCTCTGAATCCAATCTCTCGTTCTTCCTCTCTACTTGTTGTTCATGCAAAAACATTGATTGCCTAAAACTATTCTAACAACCCATACTAATTTCCTCTCCTTAGCTTTCTTGCTTGACTCACACACTTCCCCAAGATGATTGTACTCAACCCCCATGTACCCAATAACTATGGGATGTGACTTCTCACACCCACCCTCTTACATGTATTCAATGATTGGCTTTGGGAACACTCAATCAGAAATTAGAAAGCTCATATACCAATAGAAAATTTAGGAAAATGGGTTGAATTAATATACATGGGTAATTCCTCCATTGGATCCCTCTTAACCATTCCCTTATACCCTCCCCTCTCTTTTGTATTAATTCAGCCCCCAATGTTTGTCCATGTCCCCTTAGCAGTTGGCATCACATTTTATTATTAAAACATAGAAATACAATTTGCATATACATCGCTTTGGTCGTAGCCACACATTATATCTACATTAAGAAATAATTAAAATGGGGATTATAGTGGGGACATTACAAATGAGGATGACACCATCATTAGAGTATATGGTTTTGAATAGTATCCATACAAGCTACCAATTTTCCTAACTCCAAGAATATTTTCTTTGGAATACATCAAACAAAGGCTCATTTCAAATCAATTTCATTTTCCTAGCATAAAAAGGCCATCACTTTCAAGATGCATCAAGAGGTTGTCACTTTCTTGGTCAATCTTAGAACTTCTCTAGATGTTACAAAATAAATGCTACAACATCTGTAATTTGAAAAAGGAAGTAAATGGGTGTATGACCCACATGGTGTGATTACAGCCAAAAGGCCTATGTACAATAATATTACAAATCATGTATTGTAATAAGATACAAACCTGGATTCATGGGAATAATTTAAGAAGATTCTAGAGGCAGAGGCCCAAAATCAAATTACCACTCATTCAATGAACCAATCCAATATAATTCAAACTCCTTAGAAACAAGAATTACAAATTGGAAAAAGGATATTTTCATACATGCATTCTGAAATGGATATTAATGATAACCTAAGTGAGTAGCTAATAAAAAATACTAAAGGTGATGAAGAATTAGACTTAGAGGGGTTCTTCCCTGACTTTACAAGAAAAAGGAAGGGTATTGCAAAACAGACAAGGATCAAGTGAGGCTATTTCAATCTCAAAGAGACCTACTATCACTATTGAGCATCTCAGTTCAAGTCTATTGTTAACAACATAATTTTCAAGGACCTCTTTAGCTGAAGGAACCCATGATAAGAAACCCTCACTATTTTCTTAGTATTTGGATATAAAGAGAAAGAATCAAGAGGTTAAAAATGAAATGTATCCTCAAGATTGGGGAGAAAAAACAGCTTAAAAAAATCACTATCTATTGTGGATTACCAATAGGGTATATTCATTTTGGTTGTACTATAGTAAAATGTACTTAAGCCTCTTTTCCTGTAGATTAAAAATCCACTCACATGAGAGTAAATCTTGGGGATATCCACCTTATGGATATGATTGAATTGCACCAGCAAACAAGTGATATGTTGTATAGAGGGGTCTTGCAATCCTCTACCAGTGAGAGGAAGATGCAAAATATGGTAGTCAAAATAGGGAAGCAGTTGAAGCAAGAGAGGGTGGCCACTAAATCCAATAGATTTCAAATTAATGATTTGGAGAGGAATATTATTTCCCTAGGAGAAGATCCTAAAAATCCTACTATTGTAGGAGACCTAATCAAATAGAAGGATAATGAGATTAAGATCCTTAAGAAAAAGATAAATGTTCCTCATGTACAACATGTTCAAACTCCAAATTCGTAGGATAGTCATGAGGAAAAGTAGCATCTTTACCATCAATTATTGGAAAGTAGAAAGATCATAGAATTCCTACAAGCTTAAATTGAAACCTTGAAAGTCCAGCAAACTCAATGATTGCAAGTAGCCAAGTCAACTACAATCCAAACTGCTCCATTAGACCAAACAAAGGGCTTATCAAAATCCATGGATGATTTGAGTGTGAATGGGATCGGGTTGGACACTGTGACAAGCTAGCTCAAACAAAGAGATGCCAAGGTATCAAAACTACAAGATCAGGTGAAGAACAAAGAATATGTTTGGCACAAAACAATGCTGCTAAAAAGGAATCTTAGAAGGAAGAAAATAAAATGAAGGTAAGGGTGACATGGATACCAACCATGAAAGAATCTAAGTATATCATTTGGGATGATATATCTAACACAATTTTTAAGAATAGGTCTTATTTTACCCTAGTGCATGATGAGCTTGATCTAATCACCTTAGTCTTCAAAGACATAAAAAGAACAACAAATGAGTTGGAGAATAAACCTGATTTGGAAACTATTATAATAAAGTTCTTGAATAGTAGAACTAAAGAGTATTTGAAAGTCAATGACAGCACTATTATTGTAATGGATGTTAAAAGGGTCATTACAAAAAGGATATTTCTACAAAATGTGGAAACTAAGGGCCATGATCTTATGAGGGAAATCTCTACTTTTAAGAAGATTTTTAGTGATGTCATCAAGTATGGATTACCATCATTCTGGAATGAAAATAGGGATTTTTATCCAATGAACAACTATCATAATATATTAGAATATAGGAGGAATAATGTCAACAAGTTTGAAAATCTTGATGGCACTTTCAAGGGGCAAGATGTAGTAGAATTGTTGGCATGAGATTGAGTTGTTGCACAATATGGAATGATTTTTAAGAATTTACCTCTCCCAGTTTATGATAAATACACTAATTTGGAAGAGGCAATAAGAAACTTGAATGATCATAAATATCTAATGGGCAAATATTGGAAAATAATGTGTCAATTTGCTAAATTACTATTGGGAAGACAAGGTGAATCAAGTGGCACCAACCCAACTCCCTAAGGGGTGATTTTACGCATTAATTTGTCATGTACATTAATTTTTACCAAGGTAAAAACCGTTCAAGAATAAAGAAGCGGTAATACATTTCAAGAAGTTGTTTTGCATACAATTGTATCTATAAAGGAGAAACAATGTGCATTATTGATGGGTCAACAATTTTGGGAATCAGAGTGTAACTTGTTCTCAAGTTTTCCAAATCAACAGAGCTCATTGAGGAAGAGATGGATTATGAGAAGAGGATAGAAGGCCTATAGATATTCATTCACTACGGTCATATCATTCTGTATTATTGTATTGTACTCCATTGTATTCTTCATGTAAATTCATACCTAATGTTCAGATGTCGTAGATCTGATTTTCTCATTAATAAAATCCTTATGCAGGAATTGGCATCATATTCATTGTGAATGTATGGTGTTTTTCATGTGATTGGAATTGAATTCAAAATAAATGACCAATTTCTTTCCCTTTTATGTTTGATATGACTAAAAGAACACATAATATTATGATATTGTTGAATGTATTAAGCATGAAGTTGTCCTAAGTGTTTTATGAAGATGTCACATGAATACCTTGTGTGTTTTCTTGCATTTTTCTTCTGAATCATTCCATTCTTCCCCTTTAAATTCCAGATTTCTGATACATATGGGTAAATTTCTCTTTGGCTGAGAGTCCTCTAATCATCATGTATGAAACAATTTTGAGGGTTGTGAGAAATTAAAGAATATTATCACAAGAGTTCCACCACATTACAAATTTAAAACCATATATAAGTCTTAGCTATGAGGTGCCTTGGCATACTTTCATTTATAGCATGGAACATATTAAGAAATAACACCTTTCATTTCTTGGGTATTTCATCATAACTTTCCCTTCTTGGCTTCTTGGTTCATCATTATAATGGCGTACAAAGAATTTACAAATAAAGCAATTTTAAATCTTGAAGAAAGAATTCCTGGAACTATTTAAGCTCATACCGTGTTAGCCCGAATACCATTCATCATCATTCCACCATTCTGAGCTTACCCTTCTCAACCTAAGTCATTATTAAACCATATTAATGAGCATTTGGTGAAAGTACTATTTTTCTTTTATTTGCATATAGTTGATAGTTGTTACATATTAGGATGTTTATGGAATAAATAATGCCATTTCTTTTCTTTGATGAAAATATGGTTTAGATGAAAATTTTCAGAAGAGGTAC
>ML783259.1:290548-306635 GCA_009831015.1 Picea engelmannii | reverse complement strand
ATGAATCAAGTGTTATATGGCTCAAGGTTTAGGTTTTGAGGGTTATAAGTTAGTTAAGGGTCATGGTTTACAACTTATAGTTTATGGTAATGACAATGGAAATGAAATCAGTGCCAAGGATGATGCTAATAAGGATGAGGATGATGACAAGGATGATGATGTTGATGACAATGAAAATAGGGGCTTGGGTATGCATGCTAAAATAGTTTTAGTACTAGAACAAATGGATTAGAACTACATTAAACCATAACTTTTTAATTAGAAAGGGATCATACACAACATAAATCTTAGTGTTCTTATATTTTTTATTGATATTGTTTTTATTAATGGGGGATTCTTCCTCGTGGTTAGTATTATACACTTTTATTAATATTCTTCTTATTAGTTGAGGCTTCTTGCTCATGCCAAGTCATGTCATCCATTGGATTTTTTCTCATACTTAGTCTTCTTACTCTTTTGTTAATATTCTTCCTATTAGTTTACCTTCTTGCTCATGTGAATCATAATTTCATGTTTTTCATCAGTAATGGTTCAAAGGTGTTGATACATGAAATTAATTATTTCATATGTTAAGAGAAATTATGTATGTCTTTTTCATGGGGATTTGATTGTGCAATAACACTAACAAACTATTTTGGTTAAACAAGTGAGGTGGACCACTTTGAAGGATAGTAGTTTGACTATATGGTTTAGGGATATCAATTGAACATAGTGATATCTATATCAATTGAACCTAAAAATACTTGATAAAGAGGATAACCAATTTGAAAAGTGAAAATTAATTTTTAAAAGTGAAAATTAATTTTGAAAGGTGAAAATCAATATTGTTGTATGATTTAGGGAAATCAATTGAACTTAGTGAACTTTATATTGGTATGTGACTATGAACTGAAATTGAAAGTGTATAATTCAAAGACATAAAAATAATTGAAAAAGAGGTTATCCAATCTTGAAAAGTGAAAATTGATCTTGAAAGTGAAAAATTCATCCAAGGAAAAAAATTAGAAAAGAGATATAGATAAAATGAGGTCCCTCCCATAAAACAAAATTATGAGATTTTATATAGGTTGTAGCATGGTACCATAGTATTCCTTGAAAATATACGAGTGACTTAGTAAATCAAGATAATATAGATGATTTTAGGTTCTAGACATTATACAATGGGGTTGAGAAATCACATATTTATAAGTTCAAAATTGTGATACAATGACAATAATGATGATGATCATGATACAATGACAATTTTCATCATTTTCATCACCATTGCCATCATCATAGCCGTAATTGATTTTCATCAATGTCATCATCATTCTCATTGTCATCGTCATCGATTTTCATCATTGCTAACATAATTGATTAGAATGATGACGAGGATAATGATGATGATGAAAATGATGTTGATGATGATCACAACAATGAAGATCATCGTGAGAATGATTATGATGATTATGACAATGATGATGATGCCAAGGATGATGATAATAAGGATAAGGGCGATGACTAGGATGATGATTATGTTGATGGATATGGAAACAATGAAAAGCATCATGAGAACGATGAGGATGTTTACAATGATGACAATGACAATGATGTTGATTCTATTGAGGATGAGGATGATGATTCTGATGAGGATGATGATGAGGGTGGTGGTGGTGATGATGATGATGATGATGATGATGATGATGAAAACAATGACAATGATAATGACGATAATTATGATGATGATGGAAATGCCAAGGATGATGTTGACAAGGATGAAGATGATGACGTGTATGATAATGATGATGAAAATTATGTTGAAACAAGGAAAACAATCATGATAATAATGAGAATGATAATAATGAGAAAGATAATAATTAGAATGATAATAATGAGAATGATAAGGATGATGATGATGATAATGATGGTATTCATCATTGTCATCATCATTGTCAATGTCGTCACCATCATCTTCACTTTCATCACATTTATCATTTTTCATCATATTCATTATCAGCCATCATCATCTTCATTGTCATCATTGTCTTCATTGGCACTAAAAATCAATGTTGAGGCATACACATGGTTAGGGGATAAATAAGGTATTGAATCCCTAATTGAACCTCCTCAACCTCAAGCACCATGAAAAACACCTAGAATCCATGACACAAGACCTATACAATGATCATTTGTCATTTTAGTTGAATATAAGCACCATTACAAGGTCTTGGGCATCATGGATCAGTCTAGATTCATTGACCATAGCTAGTGGAGGGAAACAAGTTGTCTAAGAATGGATTTTCACTTTTTACAAGTGCTTTGATTTCTGAAAGTATCATGACAAACATTATTATGTGATCATAAAGGATCTTCTTGATTTCTAATAGCTAGGTATATTTTTTCAAAATTAATCCATACACCTCCTTGATTGCAATAATCATTGCAACCACTTGACTAGATCTAGTCTCATCCTCTACATCTGTTATAGAAATCATGATGGGAATACTTTGATTGCATCTCATTTTTTACCTTTTTTTTTTAATTAAGTAACAAACTCTAGTTTCCATCATGAAGGATTGCATGGCATGTCCCAATTTTTTTATCCTTTGTTAGATAAGGACCTAAGCCCCATTTTTATTCATTGTTTTTCAGCTAGATGTTTACCAAGGGTTGATTGAACATGCTTGTATATATGAGACATTAATAATATGCATTTATGTGGATAAATCTATTTTTTACTTGTGATTATGTGGATTTATCTACAAAAATTATGTGATTAATCTAATTAGGAGAAATAACATAGGATATTTCTCTAATGTCAATTATCCATCCAAGTCACATGGCATGTGAGAAGCAATTCACCATTAAGATATGAATAAATAGGGAGCTCAAATCAAGAAGGGAAAACCATAAGAGTACTCAAGTTGAATAAAATCACTTGATTAAATAAGATTTATTACATATCCATATCAAATTTATATTAAACTTCATCCAATTCAATATCTAACTCATTAACATTAGAATTTGTATCCAACCCTTAAAAATCATTGAAAGGATTGTCCATAACAACATCTAATATGTATAGCAATAAATCATCATCATAAACATGAATCATAGGATGTGAGCCAATGACTAGATGGTCATCTTCGTTTTCTTTTTCATTCAACACTTCTTCCTACTCTCCTACATTTTCTTCATCTTTTTCATGAAAAACTTTATAGGACTTCCTATTGGACCAAATATAATAAAAAATGACAAACTTGCACTACTTGGCACCTTTGAATAAAATGACTTCTCACATTGAATTAGAAGGACACATGGCTATGTATTTGGCTCATACCTAGTAGTATTAATCATGGTAAATCCATTATGATGATCAATAATAGTCCTTTCATCACCTTGTAGTGAGAATATGTACCACTTGATCTTAAAGAGAACCAATTTGAAGGATTTAAAGTCTGCATCCAATATATCTTCCATATAATGTGATAGGATTTCTATCACCTCTATGGGAAATATTAGTAACCTCGAAAATTGTAGTTATCCCACTATCATAGGTTTTCTTCTTAACATCCAACTATTTGGTGTGATATTTTATGCCATTACACCACATAACTTTGTGATGTTTCACTTCCATGCTCAACATGTATAAATTCATTATGAGGATTTGATAACTATATGTATTATATAATTTGAGGGAAAAAAAACACAAAAATGGGAATTAAAAGATAAAAACTAATTAGAAATGTTTTCCTTTCTATCTTTTGAACCATATGCAAGATTAATTTCCTTTTGTGTCAATTTTTTATCAATATCCAAATAAAATCTTCTAATCAACTCCACCACGCCACTCCATGATAAACTTTGGTAAACTTATTTACATTATTTTATCCATACCTTCATGTAATCAATATTATTTTCAATGTATAAATGTAGTTCATCCCACTATCCACTACCTAATAGTAATTACAAAAATATAATACCTTTCACTTTTCTCCATCTACCTTTCCCCAACAAGACCTCCCCTTCAAATGTATTGGTGAAATTGACATACCAAAAGAGAGGAACATTAATATGACCCACTTCTTGGGGTAAATACTCACTAAAATACATTGCAGTATAATATACCATATATCCTTCAACCATTGAGCACTTTGGACATGATATTTATCTAAAAAAACCTTCAATGCCTTCAATTGCCTCTCCACCAATCACATTGACCTTGTGTGTATCAGTCCACATATTTCAATATTGTTCAATAGGCGTATGAGGTAGTGTTACTGTGCATTCAAATCTTATTAAATGAGGAATCTCTTTCTTCCAATGATTTATATATTCTTTATGGGGCTTTAGATGACAGCCACCTAAAAGTGTAAAGAAATCACATATCACCGTAAAATTATACAATTCAAGTAAATCCAATGTCAACAACTTCTGCAAGTAACATCTCAATTAAAAAATTTTACTTACCTTGTGTATTTTCCAAGATCATATAACTTTCTTTATGTTATTGTCAAAGTTATTTGGTAGATCTACAAGTAGAACATATTGTAACAAGGAAAGAAGCAGTGTTATAGTTTAATCTTGATTAGAAACAAATATCTATAATCACTAACAAATATTTCATATATATCATAACATGATTAGTAATATAAAATGCCGACCCTTGATAAAGGTATGCTAGTCATGAGTGTTTCCCCCACTAAAATCAATTTTATCATTAATATATCATTTATGTTCAAAGTAAAACAAAGGGGAAATTTAATATTTTGTATAACCTCTTTTACTACATCTCTCTCTTGCTCTATTAATATCCATTTCCATGGAATGTTGGCCATTTTTCCATCACCATAGTGAGTCAAATGTTGTATTGCATTGGCTTCCTCAATGTCAATAATAACATTAGCATTTTTTTCCTTGTTATTCCTTTTGTATATAATATCCACAAACATTTTGTGACATTCTTTCGTTATGCATTGTGTCAAACAAATGAGTGACATGTAGGTGCTCATAGTAGGGTAATGAATTTAATTGGATAGAGTATCACTTCATACCTCATGGAATCCCACCATGATGACCTTTGGGAAAAATAAATGGACTAGAACAAGTAACAAATATGGATGTAATTGAAACCAATTTCTTACCATGATTATTCTCAAATTATGTTTTCCATAGTTGAGACATCCTTCTTCGTGGTTTTTTCCCACCATCTTCTTGCCCATTATATATAATTATTTTGGTAGTTAAATACCTATGGTTCCTAAAGTGTAAATGCCTATACTCATTATACACCTTCTTTCCTAAACTTAATGAATGTCTAGATATTGTTCTAGGACCACATACTGGACATGCATATTTACCCTGTGTTTGAATCACTACAAGATATAGAATAACATTAATATAACACAAAAATATTAAATACAAATGTGAAGTAATAAAAGATATATATAGTTATATTGCAATTGATAGTCCACAAAAATGTGTTATCCTTGAGGCATCATGAATTGTCCTTGTAAGTATTCCATAGAATTGAAATTGTGTCTAGCCTATTGGTTTGGAGATGTCATACATAGTGATTCCATCCCATAACTTTAAAATTTCATCAATAAGAAACTCAATATATGCATCCATATCTCTAACTTGGTGTTTACCTAGTTATTTGAAAATAGAAATAATTAATTCCTTGTACATGAAAAATATGTAACAAAAATTAAAAAATAGACCGGTATGTTGTTAACATTCATAAAAATAAACACTTGGAACAATTAATTCCAACATTACATGCTTCCTCTTTATTGGCATCCAACGATGAAGGTTATTGTATATAATAAAAACTATACAAACTAAGTAAATGGATTGACACCATCAACCGCCATCGAAAGTCTAACATTATGAAGTTCTTATTTAAAAATGGGACATGTTTTCTCAATTTCCCTAAATGTAGAACCATATCAAGGAATTCACATAAAATCATATTCACTTTTCTTCCATGCATGATAATACATAAATTGTGGTATTTTTTTGCACCAAAACAATCATTTGAAACGTGGAATTATGGGGGTACGATGATGAACTTTGTGGGGCACCTTATTTGTTACGTGATCAATTTGAAATCAACTATTTCCAAATTCAAGGCATTCAAAATTTGATGCATGTTGTCCATAATGTATAATATGATCATTAGGACATGCATGGATTATGTGATATTCCATTCCTATATCTGTTATAATGGCACAAATTTCTTAGTATGTGTGAGGTAAAGTATTTGATGGTGGTAGGAGAATACCATCCAACAATATACAAGAAAAAATAAATTAATATATTGAATAGTGGATATTAAATTCCTATATATTACAATTAAAAGAAAAGAAAAAAATGTATATTTATATATAGAATTATATTTCATACCTTAGGATCCATGTCATACATGTTTTTGAAATATTGTTTAGTACCTTCAAGTTGACCAACAAAAAAATAGCAGGGAAAAGACTTTTCTTTGAGTCTTTGTATAGGGGTTTTCATACCTTATCAATAAGAGGTACATCATGAATATCTTCATAGGTCTCATCCATGGAAACAAATATGTCATGGATCAACCTATTTATCCCTTCATTATCAATAATATCAATGCATATTATTCCATAGGATCAGCTTCAATTCTATCACCTTCACCATCTCTAATATCAATTGTAGAATTAGGAATTACAAGAACGGGAATTTTTCTATTTGTAATTACAAATACATAATTATAATTAATATGGAAATATTAAAAAATTAAAAACTATCAAAAATGACAAAAAACATGTTTTTGCTATCTTACCAAGGGGTGATATTAGGTTCCCCTTCCAAGTGCCCATTCTCTAAGAAATGTTTCCTAGTTGTTAACCTATTAATTCTTCTTATCTTTATGCCTTTGCATTTCATGCAAATTCAATACCATTTCTCAACACCAATATCAGGAAGTTTGGGATGATCCAGTGATGGTGTCTCTTGATTTCTTGTATGTGAAAAATAAATACATCCATCAAGATCAACATTCCCAATGATAGAAAATGCTTCATTGATTATAGACTGTATATAACCCAATCGATCATATGCACCAATGCATGAGTCAGAGTTATTTTCCATTGTTACCGATTTCAACAAAATATTCAACTCATTCATTAGTATAATAAGAATACATTAAAATAATTTCACAAATATAGAATTCAATGGTATTAACAAAATATTACCAAGCAAAATTTCAATTATGGGTAGGAAAATTTACCGTCACCTAATCCCAACTCTTTAAACAAAAGGATTGTTTTCTTTTGCGCAGCTACCTTTTTAATGATGCAAGAGAAACTTTATCAATAAACATGTTTAAAGCATAAAATAATCATTGATTAAAAAAAACCATAAATGTCACATAAGCGAAGGTATATCGACATAAAATATTTGAAGATAGAAAATTGATAAATCGAAATGCAGCATTTCTAAAGCGACATCAAATGAATACCATCATTGAAGTGATGTTTGTTAGGGGTAAATGATTAAAAAAAAATAACATATTTCATCTTTTTGTAACATACCCAACTCCCTTGTTGGGCCATATTACTACAAAAATGTCTTAACATATAACTTTGATACCAATTTAAATGCAGGAATATGCAAAGGAGCATGAAAAACAAGCTCATACAACCCACATTAATTCTAAATTCATGAATGAAAACTATTAATTCATACACAACAACATTCAAACATCAAAACATAGAGTGTAACACATCAATAATACACAACATTTATCATAGTAAATAATATGGTGACCAACACACTTATCTTTAAAAACAATTGTTACCAACTGGTTGTGTACGAAGGACGTTCTTCCCAACTGTAGTCTTGTTGTTCCATTTCTCTCAATAGAAAGTCACCCCCAAGTTGGGGCTATGAATCCAAACAAGGTCTATCTCTCATGGTTGGCCATTGTCCTTACACAACCCAATACAAATATTTCTAAATTCAACAACATTTCCAATCCACCAGCTCGTTTTCCCCTCAACCTGCACAACCCAAGGAATGGAATCCCCTTCTTTTCCATGTAATCCCTCAAGATATCCCACTTACCTCTAGGGCTCCAACACAATATTGGCTAGGAAATATTGTTGTTGGGGACTCTAGGAATTCTCAGCTAATCCAGGAGTGCTCACATCAACCTTCTTAGGGATGATGAACAATTTTCTCAATAGGAAACACTTACCAGCACACAACCTACATTTACAGCTTCAAAGGTAGTCCAACAAAGTTGTATTTCCATGGATAAAATGACTGGTGCTTCTTTCCCAGCACCCAACTCCCTCTTGCTTCCCAAAAACCTGCTATAAAAAGTGCTCTTTCTTCCTACTCAAATTTCCTTTTTCTCCCATGTTTGGACTCTCACTCTTCCCAAAAATGAGTGTACACAATCCATGTTGTCATAACTAGGTGAGATGACTCTCCCACCAACATTTTACATGAATTCAATGATTAAGCATCTAATAAGTCAAAGAAGGATTAGATGGTAATCACACATTAACTTAGGAAAACGACATGATTTTTTCATTGGACCCTATTTATCCCTGTCTCTTGTGGAATCATAGACCCCCAACATTATCATCCCTCTCGTATCGAAGCAAGTGATATATTTTTGTTAATTATTGTATTTCTATATTACAATACTAGGTTCTGTGTCCTTTAATCAATACAGGTTCTTTGGCCCAAACATTACTGCCTCACCACCCTAAATCACATTTGAACAATTATATTACAATTTACGGGGATTAAAACTAGGTATGTTACATCCCCTCCCCCTTACTTTTTCACTATCCTCATTGCACATCACCATACAAGTGTACATAAATGTTACAATGTTATGCTCTCTTTCCCTTAATCAGTACAAGCTCTCTAGACCAAAACATGCACAATAATTTCACAACTTATAATTCTTAAAGCAATTCCAACCAACAATATTTCATTCCCCTTATCCCACAGAACTCAAGGAATTGCACCCCCTTCTCTGCTCCGTAGTCCCTTAGCTTGTACCACTTCCCTTCTAGGGATCCAGTACATACTGGATAGTAAGTCTCAGAGTTGTAGCTGCAAGAACCCCAACTACAACAACTTCACAATTTATTGACTCCTACAAAAATTGCAACAAACAATCTCTCATTCCCCTCAACCTAGAAAACCCAAGGAAGTGTACCACCTTCTTTTCACCACAGTCCCTAGGGCTTCCCCACTTCCCTTCCAGGCTCCAACACAGGTCAAACATGAATTCTTTGATATATGGCTCTAGGAACTCCAACTGCGATAATGGAATCGTCAAACTTTCAAAGTAGTTGTAGATATGCTTCCTGCATCGCATTTTCCAGCCACTGCTTTGCTTTTTTCAAGTTGTGACAAGTTCAGTGGACTTTATTTATGCTTCATGTTGTTGTCCTTGAGCTTTGTTTCCTCTTGGTTCTCTTCTTTCCAGGTACTTAATTCATGTCTTCATTATTTAGTTGTTCCTATATAGCCATCATGGAAATATACATGTTATAGCTATTATCATATAACCATTACCTTATTCATAAGAATTCTCATCTCCCATGTAACATTTATTCAAAAAATAGTTTTTAATCCTAAACCAACACTTATATGTATGGTTATTCTTTTGTTTCAAAAATCTTCCATGGGAAATAACTCAACATCTAACAAATACTCATAAATCTAGCCACATGCATTCTTAAGCTACCTCTTCCTTTCTATACTCACCCTCCAGGATCAAGCATCCCCTTCATTGCTACATAGTCCCTCGAGCAACCCATATTTCCAAGGCTTTCACATGCAAGGAGAGCACCAACTTACTATCATACCTCCACTAATAATATGTAGCCACTAACTTCTGGTAATCATCGAGTTCCAATGTCATAACAATGGCCTTCTTTATGATATTTCTATCTCCAACAGCCATCATCTCATCTATTTCACACACATATAATCATCTTGAGATATCATCATAGAAATTTCACTTATTAATTTTCAAAATTATTTCATATAAGAAATAAAATTTCCCAAGCATGATATTCCTTCTCATAATATTTGTCTCTTGAAACAATATGCACTGGCCTTCCTTATGGTCTTACCCTATTTTCATATCCAATACCATTCTACCTATAATTTATCTAGACTTTCGATTAGCCAAACAAAATGTCGATATTCATGCACATTATATTTTTATTGTAACATTGGAAACAACCCATGAAGTGACCTCATAATTGTATCATACTAATAATTCAATCACTTCCAATTCTTAATCATATTAAATGGAATGCAATTATCATTCCTTATATATGCTTGATCAGCACACTCAACATTACATAATGCCATTAAATATTTCTACTAATAAGCCAATGAACCAATACCCATGGCCACATCTACTCAATGCATCCCTGCATTGATTCCAAAATACCACATATATGTATCATGTATTCCACCATGGTGAGTTGTAAGGTCTAGCTAATGCCTTGACACATCATCCAGACTCTTCCCTATTACTTGTTCGATCATTTGGATACTTTCCTCTTCAACCCATACACAACATCAGGAATACAATCCTTTAGTTCTCTTCAATGTCAGAAAAGAAGTTGTAGTCCAACATCAATTGTAAATAAGAATACCATTGAGAACTTATATTGCACTATAGTTCTTCCATATCCAACCACACCATAACCTCACACATGGATAACTCTATTGGCATCCATTTATATAATAGGAGTATATCTCTTGACTTCCTTGGTTATGAACTCATAACCAATATAACATGGCATGCCATTAAATTTCACATCATTGCATTCAAGCATTAAATATCCTTTGTATACTCAAGGCCCTCTACCTTTACCACATATAGTGGAGTGTCATGCTCATAGTACATATCAATTCAAATATGGAAATTTTGACAAGGGGAACTCTTACCTCAATTCCCTTCAACACTTATGCATCATAAGAAACCAAGTGCATGCATGCATGGTTGTTATCAAATTACTTAATACTACCTGATCCATTGATATCTTGTAGGGGCTCTACCAACCTCTTGATCAACATTTTACAATATTCATTTTTTCTTCATATGCGATGGCATCATCATCACTTTCATCCATGCTATAAACCTTTTTCCTAGATACATAATCCATCATTAACAACTTTCAATCATAATAACAACTTTATTTCATATGTATAATAACATACTACGCTTAGTCTGTAAGAATTATGTATGCATGTCCAAGGATTCTAAAATTCACTAATGCATGTCTATATGAACCAAGAATTCATTTGCAACATGCCTACTAGAGAACATGCATTGTATCTTTCGTATATGCATTATGCACCACTTCTTAGTATGGTTTCCAGTGCATATTTATTCCAACTTCTTTGCTATGAGCAGTTGTCCTAGAATCCCTATGGATCCTTGTTTCCCTACACTCTCTCACTTTGCTCATTTGTGCACTAGTGTTCCCTGATTTGAACATTTTATGGCCAAGTCTCACTTCCCATCTTGTAATTCTATCCAATATGCCCTATTGGATTTTCTCAATTTATAAATACTTCTCTTCACTTCATTGAGTAATTCCCTGTGAATCCCTATTTTTTCCACTCAAGGATAATATTCTCCCAATGGAATAATTTATTCTTCCATAGGTACCTTCTAAGTGAGTAAACCTTCATTATTCCATCCTCATAATTATTTGCACTTGTACTCTACTTCCACTATAACTCTCATAATAAAGGTGGTTTTTCTTTGTTTTGACAGAAAAAGATAATTCATAGCTAGCAGTTATTTTCTAGGATTTCCTATGCTTACACATAGATATGATTCATCCATCCCATGAGTTACACATCACCTCATGAGATCCTTGTTCCATTTTTGCATCATGATTTTCATCCATTATTACATAGTTTCATGTGTCAATGTTCAAGGTTAAGGAGATCTACTTTTCTTCCTTATGAAAATTAGTGTCAATATTCACCTGCTAGTTTGTTCCCTATTTCCTATATATGTCATTATGTCTTGTATGTACATAATAACCAACTACACTCGTCATCATATTCACAAGTCCTTTCTTTATGCAGGCGTGTTCCATGCCTATCATCATTCCTTTATGATTGATCCTAGAATCATATATCCAACAACATTAGAAATATTCATTCATAGCATTTGATCATCTTGTTAATAATCCCTTGACATGACACTCTATCATTGAGTGCTCCCCTGCTCATAACAATACCTCGTTATTAAGACTCAATATCTTTTCATTGCCAAGTTGTTTCACCTCCAAATGTGTCCCCATATCATTAAATAGGCACCTTCCAGAAGTATATGTAGTCTTCCCTACTCAGTACTCCCATATGGTATGCACCTTTGTAATATAGAAATGTTTTTCCAAAATTAACGATCTTGGAAATCTTTCATATTAACCGATTGCATGGTTCACAGAGCCCAGTTTGTCTTTTTCCTATAGCTCTATGAAACAATTATATTCTTCCCGAGATAATATAAACCTTTTGACATGTTGTCCTATGGATTACCTTTACAATTACTATACTTGTGCCTCATTCTAGGTTCTGAGCTAAAATTTATGACCTTCTAAAGTTAGTAGTTTCACCCCCTTATACACTTGTTTCTATGGTTCAGGTAATCTCAAAGGCTAACCTCTATCACTCGTAGAAGAAAATATGGTGAGAACTAGAGTTTTTTTAATATTGGGCACTGATATTATTATTGATGGTGAGTACACATCAACTTTCACATTGTTAATCTGATACTCTAGTCAAATTCTTCATAAATATGGAATTGCCAACTTTGCTCCTTTTACACTTTTTCCAGACTTCTGATTTTTGGCCAAACTAGCTATCTCCCAAATTGAGCAGAATTGGAAAAACTTCTCCAAGGTAAAGTTGTCTAGATTAATAAGGTAAAATATCGAATAAATAAAAAAATTGGATTTGTGATCTGAGGTCCCTTTTCCTCCTTTGAAGATTTCAAAAATCCTTAAAAAGTGGTCTGCAATAGTGAATTTTTCCCTATTTTGGCACCTCCACTCCAAATGATTTGGAATTATGACAAAATCCCAACTAGGTATCTTCATGTCTTCTTTTTGGACTGGCTATAATAATTCCATCAACAACAGGGCATCTATCAATGAGTACCACCTTGTTCTTTAAAAAACACTATTTTACCTTTTCTGAAAATTTGGAGTAGAATTGGTAGGTGACCTTCATTGACACTTTGGTAGCCTTTGTCACTGCGGAAATAACGTTTAAATTTCATCGCATTCTAAGTTAATCTACGCATGTTATGGCCAAAACAAGTTTTTGGATCCTGAGTTTTTATTGTTTTTAAAATAAAAACCATCATCTTGTTGATGTGTAAATTTGGCTAACATGGCATGGAACATGGCTACTACTATGGAACCAATGTCCCCTTGTCATCCCTTGATATGATAATGTCACCATCCTCATCAATGAGATGAAGAGTTCTTCTATCGGCAAGCTAAAGAATTCTTCCATCAATGATCTACAAAATTTCTTTCATCGGTAAATCAAAATTTTTATTCATCGATGAACCTCAAAATTTACCTCCTATCATCGAACATATTTTTTTGTTCCAATCAAAAAATTCATATTTTTCCCATCGATGGACTTCAAAATTCTTTTTCATCATTGAACTACAAAATGCATTTCAAAGATCTTCAAAATGCACTTCATTGTTGAACTCCAAAAATTGTCTTTGGTGAACTACACTTTTTTGTTCTCATCACCGAACTACAAAATGCACTTTGAGGAAATACAAAATGCACTTCATTGCCAAACTACAAAACTTCTTTCAGTGGACTAAGAGAACTGTTTTTTCTACGAACTTGGAAAAACCTCTTTTTAGTGAACTTGTAAAATTTCTTTATAGGTGAACTCCAAAAACAATTATTTTTGGTGAACTTAGAAAAAAATATTTTATAGAGAACTCCAAAAAAACTCTTTTTCGGTGAACTTAGAAAAAAAAAAATTAGCAAACATCGAAAAAAAATTCTTTTTGATGAACTTCGAGAAACTTCTTTTTTGGCGAACTTAGAAAAACTTTTTTTTCAGCGAACCTCAAAAAAATAATTTCGACGAACTCTAAAATTTTTCTTTTTCAGCAAGAACAAAATATTTTCTTCATCGGTGGACCGAAGAATTTGTCTTCAACGAACTCCATGAAACTTCCATTGACGAACCTATTTAAATTAAAAGTTTTATCCATATCTAGGATGAATCTAGAACATTGATATCAAGATCAAATGTGATCTTAGTCACTGATTCACCAAAATCCATGCTTTGAACCCTACCTTTTGCCACCATGGGCCCTATCAGTCCACACCATGGGTACGGTCCACACCATCATTTGTACGAATTTTTTTAAAATTAATAATTTTCCAAAACAAAAAAAATCCAGCCAAAACGTTTCTCTTGTTTTTCGACTACCATTGACACTTTGGACTCAGATTCCTAATGAGTCTCATAATTGCTATATTTTCACATCCTTTTACCATCTTTTCACAACCTTTCCTTTGACTTTTAATCTTTTTCTTCTTTCTAGTAACTTTTGCTTTACTCCATTTTAATGTTTTATGTGGGATTAGGTTCAAGATATTTTCCAATGCATTTAGTTTAGTATTTTATGTGAATTTATGATTAAATGTTAAAAAAATAACATACTTTCACTTATCTTTGAAAGTTGGATTAGTTTGGTGATGATTACAAGTATATTTAAAGCTTCCAATGATGCAATTTTTTATCATTTAGCTCCAAATTCGAATTTCCTCTTCAACCCTTGAAGATTTGATGAATATTTGGGATGATCACTCAAGTATCTTAGATGGAGAAGAATCATGGGAGATTTGTTATCAAGTATTTTAGAGATATTTGTGGGAAGATTTTGAGAGATGTTGATTACTAACAAATGGTTGTAACCACATGAGAGATTTTTGTATCTAAAACCATTATTTGTTATTTTAGTTTCTAAGAAAATTCATATATAAATAAGAGTGTTTTCTCCATTACAAGGGGGGGGGGACTCTAGGAGCATATGTTGAACTTATGATGGAATAAATCATATTTTATGAGATCTTGTTTTATTATATAGATTGTAGTTTTATCATTTATGTAGTTTGCAATTAGATTAATTTAGTTATGTTGTAGATTATCATCAAAGCTCCATTCTATAGAGTATGGGTATGCTTCGGAAGGATGGAGAGTTGATTAGTGTAGATCATATTTTATTTATTTTCCGCAAGTTGATTTCAATTATCTTTTTATCCATTCATTAAATTATATTTCGAAACACACCAATTGGAGTATTATTGTAGAAAGGTTCAGATCTTGAAGATTGAACACTTAAATATAGCATGATTTATAACACTTGTGGATATAGAATAAAATAATGCAATGATGGATTTGTATTTTATGTAATTCGATTCCATAGTTGGTCTTTACATTGATGAAAATGTGGTGTGTTTCATAATTCACCAACAATGGAATGTTGTTCTCTGAAAAGTTGGAAAGTTCAATATTAACAAAGAGATAACCTAGTGACAGCAAGATCCCAGTAGTAAGATTAGTTCCCAAGTACATGAACATCACCAAGATTGGTCGAATTAGCTTTTAATTTCATGCAAGTGTGTTTTTCTTAGGCAAGTGTGGTGCGTTTTCTAATTCACCAACAATAGAATGATGTTCTCTGAAAAGTTGGAAAGTATGAGATTAGCAAAGAGATAACTTGGTGGCAGCAAAATCCTAGTAGTAAAATCAGTTCCCAAGTACATGATCATCACCAAGAGTGGTCGAATTAGCCTTTAATTTCATGCAAGTGTATTTTCCTTATGCAAGTGTGTTTAGTACTTTCAAAGTATATAGATGTTATAAATTATCCATACAGTGTTAACATTTCGCAAGTTTATGAACTCCATATTTATAATTAAATGTAATAGGATTTAGACATTTTTTATGTCGTTGTCGGGGAAATGCTAAAATAATTGGGAAATTTATAGTATATCTTTTTAGCATATAAATGGTTTTT
>ML783259.1:225842-288030 GCA_009831015.1 Picea engelmannii | reverse complement strand
CTTCTTGTTCAAGTTTCTCACAATCTTCTTCTTTCTTCATCATTTGGACATTCCTTACTTCTCCTATTCTTCTTTCTTCTTCGAGTAGATTTTTCAAGGAAATGGTTTCTTCTCTTAATTTCTCAAATTATTCTAATTGTTTCTTCAAGCTTACAATTGTCTTTTCACAACTACCCAATTCACTTATTAGTTTTCTATGCGTGTCTTTAAGCTTGCTATTTTCAATCTCAACATGCTTCAATTTTGAAGATTCTCATCTTCTTGTTGAATAATTTATGCTTCATGATTTTCTTCTTCTTCATTGGACTTTTATTATTCAGTGTCATCTCTTTCAATCCTTGGATGAAGACATTCAAATTCAACATGTCCTACTCTTCACAATTAAAGCAAAAGAACTGATCTTTATTTGGTTATTTGAAATATGAGATGTTGTAATTTGCTTCAACTTCTTCTTATTTTTCCGCTCCTTCCCTTGCATAAAGGTATTTTAGCTTGTCCCAAATCTCTTTTGATGATGCATATGATCCCACCTTGGATTTCACTAAATCTGTCAATCCATCCAAGATGGTATCTATTGCCAATTTGTTGTTCCTTTTTTCTTCCTTCTGAGTTGTAGTCTTTGGTTTCTTCAAAGCATTATATCCTAAAGAAACTGAGAACCAAACATCTGCCCCAAGAGCTTTCAATTAAGTTTCCATTCTATTCCTCCAGTATTCAAAATTGCTTCCATCAAATGGTGGAATCCCATTTGGAATTTTGTCTTCCATTTCTTATTAGGATCTTCCTTCCAGTGGTTAAATTGTACTGAAGGTAACTTGTTCTGATACCAATTGTTGATACTAAGTGGGGGGTGAATCAGTATCAAGTAAAATTTAAAAACCTTTTCAACTTATACTTAAACCATTCAATTATATCCAATGAGCAATGAACAATAGTATAAGATTTACACCAATACACCACAATACACCATGCACAATATATGAGAAATAATCAATAGTTATTGTTCAAGGGAAGTAATGAATTCCAAAGGTAGCTATAGCTTCCGAATGTAAAGGGAGGGATAAACCTCCAAGAGGAGGATATAATCCTCCAATATCAAGAGAGGGTTAAACTCTCCATCCTTTCCCCTTCCTTCCATCCAATAATATATGAGAGATAATAAAACTTTACATTAAATCATCACCATCAACCAACCATCACATAGAACCTGATAATGCTTCTTGAGACTTCTTAAACTTATTCAATTCTTGGAATACTCTATTCCTGTAGATAATATTACTCAATGTATTCTCTAAAACGTCTTCAAGTTTCACTCCTTGAATCCTCCCCAAAAATAAGTTATAGAGATAATGGTAGACCTTGTTCAATTCTAGTTTATTCAGGAGAGATAACTTGTACAGAATGCCCCACACTCAATATTTAACATCCGATTCGGAAACTCATACACAAGAAACTAAATTATGTACTCTTTCCAATGAAATTAGTCTCACTTCATTTGGATTCTCTATGAATAAGTTATGACTATTTTACCCGGAACACATGTTTATTGACTAGCTTCAGGACTAGTCAAAAACCCTATCTTCCACAGAGTGTATCTCCAAAATTATAGAAAAAAAAGAGATGAATTTTTTACCATAGTTACCTTGATATTTATTCTCAATACCATATCAATTTTACCATCTGAATCGTTCTAGAAAAAACATTATGGATAAAATGGTAAGATGACCTGTAAATAACATACCTTAGAACACATCACCAAAAGACTTCATCCTCCCTTGAAATCTGGCCTTCTTTGCTTCTGATTTCCTCTAAAATTCAACTTGTATATAAAATGAATGTATAATGATATGTATTTATACCATTTATGTCACTTTATTTTAACATTAGGCCCGACCTGTCACTTTCTTATTTTGTAATTATTTTCTTTAATTATCTTCAGGGTCGACCTGTACTTCCTTCTTCAAATCACTTTGTCATCTTCAAAAATTCATTTCTCCTCAACCATGAGGATCCACATGATGTGCCACATACCACTGGAAACAACATGATGTATACTATCCATACATGGGTGTTGTATCTGCGTGTGCATTGTCCTTCATGTCCAAATACCTTCATCAGTCTTGCGGTCCAAAACCAATGACCAGGGTTAACATCAATGACAACAACCAATCTTCCAACAAAGACAAGAGGTAAGAACCTATGAATTCACTTTAGTCAGTCTCTATTCCCTAAATTCAAATTGCATTGAACAATGGCGACCATGTTGTTATTCAGGACCCGAATCCCTGAGCTCATCCACGTTGTCGGACTCCCTGGTGGGTCTGGACTTCATAGAACCTGATAGGATCTTTGTTCCTTGTTCTAGCACTATCCATCAGTGAGTCTTCCCGGTAGATACTTACCTTGACATCCGTTTCCTTAGATCTTGTATCATCACGGTAATATTTTCATCCCTGACCCCACTCACAGCTGACAACCACTGACCATGTTTTCTCTACCATCTACTATTTACATATTTTTTAAAATCTTGTACAACCATTTCTCCTTCACGAGACCTCCTCTAATGGAGGTAGAAGTCAGTGCACTAATGAGCACTGCTGACGAGGCAATTTGGAACTGTGCAAGACTTTTTACAACCATGAATGAGCCCTCCAAGCACACTACTCTTCTTTTGTCTCATTCAGACCCCAAACCATCTTCCTCTACCTCTATCCCACCTGCCTCAATACCCACATCATGGACTCCTTCCTCCTCCACACTACCTACTACCATTTGTCTTCCAGTTCTCACTTCCTCAAAGAACTTTCAACTTCCACAACACTCAGCTATTGATACCCACTTGGACTATAGACATACAACCTTAGCCTCGGGCCATAACATCAGTACCATCCCCCCTACCTTCGGTCGAGGACTATTACAAGGTTCACAGACTGTTCAAGACTATTCAACCCCCCATGGGAATTTTACAACTATTGAAGCTTCTCATAAAACTTTCTCTCAAACTCCAAAGAGAAATAAATCATCTACGAGACCTTCGGTGCCCAAGAAAATAAAAAAATAAACTAATACTTGGTACAGATATTGGACTGATAGAGTCTATCTCCATGGCTCTTTGCAGTCTTGAGAGTAGGATTTCTTATAGACATCTCTGCAAACTAGATCTGGACACTTGGATGGTTACTACTTGGAGGCCCATTCTGGGATATGTTCCCACTCTCTCATAGCTAGGACGTGGATGGATATACTTCCATTTTAATTCTCTTGAGGATTCCATAACCGTCCTAGACCGACTCTGGAATTTAGAAGACATCAGCTTCATGTTAAAATGGTGCAGAGTGAGCTTCGATCCATCATAGGATTACTTCTGACATAAACATCTATGGGTACCCCTCCCTGGACTAATGCTCTACCTCTGGAATGAAAAATCCATCATGGCCATTGGAAACTCTTTAGGGCGTTTCATCTCTATAGACTCAAAGACCCTCTCCAGCTCAAACAAAAAACTGGCAAAAATTTTAGTTGCATTGGACATACATGAGGGCCTTTTTGAATATCTGGATATTAACTAGAGGGGACACATCTCTCACCAGAAACTTAACTATCTTGGTATCCCTTTTAGATGATCACTTTGTAGATAGATGAGACACTTAAGAAATACTTGCATAGGTGCTCCTGAGGAGGATATTTCGAAGGAAACTATGCTTGATCTAGCCTCGACTTTGGACTCTCCTCCTATGCACTCACATCTGCATTTACTAGGTTTTCCTGAGGATGACATCAACTCTAGACTGGACACCATCTCTGGTAAGCTAAAGCTAATATGTCTGACCCTTTTTTCCTCTCTATCAGCTCTAGAAATATAACTCATTGACAGTTCCCCTCTACATACCAAGGGAATGACCTCTACTTCTCCTAGAGTTACACACACTCTCTCTTAACTAAATCTGCCCAACATCCACTGAGACTCTTTCACACCCTCAACTCACATCCTCTCAGATATACATCCCACTCCCCTTACTCCAAGTACTTCTAGTGAGAACGCGACTTGCGAACAGGCTAACTTACATAATACACCTCTCCCTACTGTGCAGACCCCTCTACCGATTACCCACACGCCTCCTCCTCCTATCAGTTGTCCCCTGGAGTTGCAATCCTTCACACCTGTGACATTACATAACACTACCTACCCTTCCCATTTTCGGGAAAATTCTTCACTTGCTGTGTAGACCACACTCTGGACTACACCTTCCATAACCTCTCCTCCTAGCCACACTCAGGAGGAGTGAGAACACACTCTTATAGTAGCACAATCCGAGAGTTTTTGATAACAAGATACCGAGTTTTTTGGTGATCAGACCTCTTCACAAAAGGAGTATCTCTGCTTGTCAGTTTAGAGTGAGTCAGAACCAGGTGATAGTGATCTAGGTAATGTATTGAATTCACTTCTACCTTCATACAAAGAAGTTCTTGAACCCACGCCCTTGCCTACATATCTGGGTACAGATTTACACAACATGCCAGTTGTTGACCATTTTCAGAGATCAGCTAAGACTCCTACCACTTCCATGGGCAAAGAATACACCTGGTCTAGAGGACATGGCTTTGAAAATTCTCCAATCAAAACCCACAGTGCTCGTTGCAAGGAGGGCACCACCACTTCTCATTCTAGGGAATCACAACACAATCCTACTGACATTGGGGCGCTTAGAGGCATGAAATCCCTAGCAAGATAAAATCCATGATCTTTCTCTCCCTCAACATCAGAGGGGTGGGGGGGCACCTAAAAGTTGCCTCGTTTAGAAGACTTCTCTCATGCATCTCTCCGAACATTGTCTTTCTACAAGAAACTTTGGTAGATAGTTAAAAGGCCAAGAATTTTCTTAACCAATTCCTTTCTAACTAGAACATATGTACAATTAACTCTCTTAGAACCTCAGGGGATTTGGTTGTGGCTTGCGATCCTGACTCCTATGATAGCATTCCTTATATTTGTTGTGGAGGAATATTATTATCTGGCACTTATCGTCTTTCAAACAAAAGGTTCAATCTACTCAACCTTTATGGCCCTTGTTCATATAGATAGTTTTTTTGGGAGAAATTAGAAGCCAGGGGATTACTAGACCTAGATAACCTGATTATAGCAGATGACTTTAACCTTACAACCACTTTTGGAGAAACCTAGGGAGACACTTCTACCCAAGATACACTGGTTGATTACTTCACTTCTCTCTTCTCTGCACATCACTTGGTGGACCTTGCGCCAGACCATTTGACTCCAACTTGGATCAACAGGAATGTGGGTGTAGACTATATCTCCAAGCGTCTGGACCATTTTCTATTATCTGAACAAATTTTATCCTCGGAGGAAATATTTTGCTCCCGGGTAAACTTACCATTTCTCTCTGATCATGCTCCAATTATTCTACACTTAGACGCAGCTCCACAAAAGATAGCCTACCCATTCAAATTAAATTCTAACTGGATTTTGGAAGCAGAGTTCAATTCATTAGTTGTTGAAATATGGAAAGACCCTATTTACTTGTTTGAGCCTTGTATACAACACAGATTAGTTTGGAAACTCGGAATTTTAAAAGCTCGCACAAAAGCATGGGCAGCCACATACCAAAAACAAAATGCACAAAGGCTATTCGATCTAGACTCAGCTATTCGAACCCTCATTCTTTCGGATGCCAGCGCAGAGTACACAGGAGCCAACTTTCATGATTTAAAGGAACTCGAAACAGAGAAGAATCAGCTATTGATAAAAGATGAGTCTACTTGGAGACAAAGATGCAGATCCAACTGGATCAAGAGTGGTGATTTTAACACCAATTTTTTTCATAAATTTGCCAGTGCAAGCAAGAATAAAAAACATATTTGGGGAATCTTAGTGGAGGATGGAATACTTCACAAAGGACAGCATGCCTTAAAATCTGTAGGTGTTAACTATTTCAATCCCTTCTTCGAACAAAATCCCTCTGCCAATCTACAAAGCTTAGATTTGGCGGCCATTCTCTTCTCACACACAGTTTTGGAAGAAGATGCTATATTACTTGACAGTCCGTGCACTCTCTAGGATATTTCAGTGGCTCTCAAATATTTCTCTAAGGACAAAAGTACAGGCCCAAATGGCTGGACTGTATAATTTTACTTACACTTTTTTGACCTGGTTGGCCTGGATCTTCTAGAACTAGTGGAGGACAACAGACTTCGAGGAAAGGTGATTGGTGCTATCAACTCGACCTTTCTTACTCTTATACCCAAAACAGACACTGCCACAACATTTGGAGACTTTCTGCCTATTTCCCTCTACAACCTTTGTTATAAGCTCATCTCAAAAATTATTTCCACCAAGATCAAGCCTTTTCTCTCTCGTATCCTTTTGATTGAAAAATTGGGATTTTTAAAAGGTCGCCAAATTCTAGATGCCATCGGCACTGCCCAGGAGTGCTTACATAGCATTAAATCCAAGAAATCCAAGGCAGTTATTCTCAAATTGGACCTTAAAAATGCCTTTCACTGCATTGATTGGGACTTTCTTAGATTGGTCCTAGTACAAACAGGCTTCAGCCACCAATTGATAAAGTGGATTATGAGTTGTGTGGACAGCACCAATCTTTCCATTTTAATCAATGGAGAATCCTCCTCTTTTTTTTCAGATGGGTAGAGGTCTAAGGCAGGGTTGTCCCCTCTCACCTCTTCTCTTCATTTTGGCTATGGAAGCCTTAAGCCTGCTCCTAAAATCAGCACAAGCAGAAGGAAAGATTTCTGGGATAAAGGTGTCTAGAACCCTTAAGATATTACACCTCCTTTTTGCAGACGACGTTCTCATCATGACCACGGGCACTCCTCAGAAATGGATTGAAATAAAAGAGATCCTTCACAACTTTTGCAGCACTACTGGATTGATGATCAATTGGGACAAATCCATCTTTCACTTTGCTAATATTCATCCTGCTTCTCTGGATCAGATCAAAGGTATTTTTCCCCACACCTTCTCACCACTTTCTTATGGCCTCAATTATCTAGGCTACCATCTAAAATCAGACTCATACAAGCCTTCAGAATGGAACTAGCTACTTGCCAAAGTGGAAAAAAGAACAGGACATTGGTGCACAAGATGGCTCTCTCTTGGTGGTAGGTATACACTAATCAAAGCATTCCTCGAAGGACAGACAATCTATTGGATGGACCTAACAGTTATTCCTGCTTCGGTCCTCTCAAAACTATGAAAGTTGATTTTCAACTTCCTTTGGTCTGGCTACTCTGAACACCCCCGACAGCATCTTTGCAACTGGAATACCCTGGCAAAGCCAAAAAAAAGGGAGGGTGGGGGATTCAAAATCCTATACTTTTCAGTCAAGCTCTTGCGACTGCATCTCTCTGGTGAGTGATGACATGTCCAGGCATTTGGCATTCCATAATTATTGACAAATATCTCATCCACTACATAATTAAAAGTTGTCTTCTAGCACAGAAAACCATCCCTAGATCGGCTTCATTCTTCTAGAGGAACATCACAAAAACAAAAAGTATGATCACCCGCTGCTTTGTTGGCTCCCAGGATCGGGCTCTACCATAAAACTTGGTCATGATCACATCATTGGGATGGAAGCTTCAGTCACACTTTCCCCACAGTTAATAATACAACTGCATAACATCTGGTACCTATATCAAATTAAAGAGACTTCCAGAACAAAACATCAATCGGACAGTTGGGTCTCCAGCGTAACCTTAGGACTCAATCCAGAGTTAGTTTGTGAATGGAACAGTTTTTGTTTATCCCTCATGCACTTGGGTATCTGCCTCACATATTCAGAAGATCAATCACTATGGTCAGGGGGTAACTACTCGGGTAAGCTAATTGTCCAAAATGTATACAATGCAATATCAAATACACTTTGGCTCTCAACTATCAGAGGCTGGCAAAAACATATTTGGATCTGGCGCATTCTGCCCAAGTTAAAATTGTTTACCTGGTTGTTGACCAATTACACATTAAACGCTTGGGATGTTCTGCTAAAAAAAGGCGTGTTTGGTCCAATCATTTGCCACTTATGCTGTCTAGATTCGGAAACAATAGACCATCTCTTTATAAATTGTTTCTTCACAAGACAGTTCTAGCAAAAAACTACTTTGACTATAAATCTCACATCTTCCTGGGATGGAATTTATCTCCCAGACTGTTTTAAAACCTGGGCACAAAAAGAGCACAAGCACATGCATCTACCATCTATTATCTGCTGGATGATCTGGCTTGAAAGAAACAACAACATTTTTTATAATGGGACTCCATCCTCAACTGCTACAACTTATAAAGAACTTGGAATCTACTATTCTTTGAATGATTCAATTGCTAAAAATACAAGACTTCAACGCATATTAAAGGTACCTGAACTTGATGACGTCCCTACAACATGTTTTGATGAAGCTGCGCTCACAAATGGGTCACTGAGTGGAGCCGGAGGATTGATTAAAACCACTCATAACACCTTCTACAAATGGACATTCAATTGTAGCCCAGGCACCAACACCAGGGAAGAACTTTTAGGTGCCTGGGCCACACTATACTTAGCATCCAGACTCTACATAGAAACCTTATAGGTACTTGGAGATTCCAATATTGTCATCAAATGGTTAAGCGGCAGGGGAGAACTCCAAGCAATCTCACTCTTGGATTGGAAGG
Organism: Picea engelmannii; assembly: GCA_009831015.1. NCBI lineage: Eukaryota > Viridiplantae > Streptophyta > Pinopsida > Pinales > Pinaceae > Picea > Picea engelmannii. The sequence goes on along the minus strand of ML783259.1, from coordinate 279,344 downwards.
ATAGAATTAGACTTCTACAACCATCCTTTAAAAAAATCAGCTACAATCACATTTATCACGAGCATAATAAAACTGTTGATCTTCTCCCAAAGGCTTTGCTCCAGGAAAAAGTAGGAATCATTACATATCATCTCTGGATAGATGAGGGCCCACCACTCTTTCTATCCCTGTGCTAAGATCAGTTTTATTTAATCTTATTTCCTTAGCAGACTTTCTAGTCATGAAAGTTGGATTACATTATGATCACAGGTAGCATCACCTTTCTGAATGTCATCTACTTGGCAGCCCACTCTTACAGCCTCTCTTTCAGTCTTTACATGCTTGAAAATACTCCTTGTTGTTATTATCTTTTATAACTCTCACACTTTGTTGGTTGAAAGACTACAAAAGGGGAAAGTTATAATCTACTTCTTCGTTGCTACGATTGTAACCTCATGTTTAGAACACAGAATATATAATGTATAATGAGAAATTTTCCAGTTGGAAAAAAAAATTCAAATCGTAATAGTTTAGGCATTCATGAATAGACTTAGATAGCTTTATTGGTAAATTATTTCAATCATTCCCACTTGTGGTGTTGTAAGAACCACTTCATCCACTAACCCACTGGCAGGAAGATCTACAAAATAAGGAATGCATCTGAAGGAGGAAAAACGAGAAGAGATCAAAAGCTAAAAGGAAAGAACAAACAATCACTAAAGTACAATTGAACATAATAATGAAAATGTACAATTTTGACAACCACTATACTACATTAACATCTAACTCAAAAAAAAATAATGCATACAAATTTGTTAGATAAGAAAGGTCAATATTTTACAAGTTTTCCAAATTTATTCATAAATCTTCATCTTATATTATTTCTAAACATACCAACCAAACATTTCAAAATACAATTCTCATCACTAACTTTATATAATATAAATAACTCATACATACATACAGATAACATTATATTACTTCATTTTATAAATAACGTATACATAATATTATAACATTTTATTATACACAATATTATAACATTTTAGTTTACTATAAATTTAATCCCACTTAAACATATTGCACTGCAAAAACCCAAATTCATAAACTAATCGGCAATTGAGTTTACACATTGTTACACAATAGTGCGAAGTGACCATTAGAGCACCTCTAGATAAACGTTAAAATCCTAATTTAATATATTATGCTTAAAGACATTTTGTTTACAATTAATATGCAAAACAGTGCGCACAAAGCCACCCTCGCCTCTTTGAGTTCCCGGTCGTTGAATATACCGAAATAAAATGGGAAGGAGAAATTGTGATATTATATATGTAATTCGTTTTTGTTTAAACTAATTTTAATTATATAAAATGAATTCAATGGTTTGTAGTCTAATTGTTTTATGTTTTGGTTTGTAGTCTAATTGTTTTGGTTTTTAAGATGATATTTTTGACATGATAAGTTTGAATTTTTAAAATTTGTTTATTAAATTATTGATTAGGTTAAAGATGGTGATGGGAATTAATTGTCCCTATTATATATACAATATTTTTGAGAGAAAATTATTCATTTACAAATACAATATTTGAAAAATAGTAAAGAGTATTTTTCAGAGAAAATTATTCATTTACAAATATAATGTTTGAAAAACAGTAAAGCAATCACATCCAACAATATTAATAGTACTGACACTCATATTAATTCGTTATTCCAATAATATTGATAGTGTTGACACTCATATTAATTCGCTATTGACATCCATATTAATTCATAGGTGACATTGTCTGTACAGCTTCTCCTTGTTCCAAAGTGATGGATTGTCCACCTTCTTTCTTTCAAGTGTGTGCACGTACGACTAACTCAACAACAAAGTGAACGAGTGATACGAGTGGAACCTTGATTGACTTTTACCTCATTATATCTGAATACAAGCTCTCTAACACATTTTATTCAGATTTTAAATCAAATGGAGAGCGAAAACACGATACAAGCTTAGGGGCCTTCTTGTCAAACGTTGGAATTATTTCCCCTTCAACCTGATCATGGTGGGCTTGAACCAATGGAAAACACAGTGGAAAATTGGTTTTACATTTATCTAATATGCATCAACTGTTAGAATTGCAAATGTGGAAAACACAATTCACATATGATAATTAACAATCACACACAAATTATAAACACAGGGATTTCACGTGGTTCGCCCAAACGTTGGGCTACGTCCACCAAGCATAGGCATCGACTGTCTTATTATTCAGATCATGGAGATTATAGCAGACTAGCAAGTTCTCACTCCGTCTCTCTCTTTGCCTCTACGGGCTTACATGTATTTATATACATTTACAAGAAACTGATTATTAAATGCAATCCCTATCCATATTCTAACTTGGTCTATTTGGTTGTAACCAACGTAGAATAATAGGATCCAAATCCATCCTTGAAGGAATTCGTTGTCACCAAATCCCAACAATATCCACCTTGACAACAATTAACATGATACCTTGCTCCTTCCTTTTGTTCATCACCTTTTCTGCAAACCAAGAGAAGTCAAGCACCACTGCAGCTTCTCTAATAAAACTGGTTTCATGATCTCGCTTGTGTGACTTGCACGAGTTTGGATTTCCTGAGGGGTCACTCCACTCCAACATGTCTTTTGTTAGCACTCTGTAATTTTCCCAAAGTTGTGGAGGAAATTATGGAGGTAACATCAAACCACTTGGAGTCCTGGATCTAGCCCTCCAAGACTCAAAGAGGGCTCTCTCTATTAGATTTAACTTTGTTTGTATGGGATAGATGTTAGGCTAGCTATGAAAGTATGGGGTTGGGGTTTTTGAAATGTTTAGATGAGGGTTTGGTTGATAAGTTGCTCAGATCACCATTGGGCTATGGGGTCTGTTTATAAGGTAAGGATCAGCTCAGATTTAGAAGTAAATGTCTCCACAGGGTAGGATAGTAAAAATTGTTGGATCGTCTTAGATTTAGTACGAATGAATGCGGTGAAAAGGGAGAGATCCACTTAACAGAGGAGCAATTAAGAATTCATTTGTAAAGCTTCAGATGAATAACATATAGATTATTGAAAAATTGGACAAAGAGTATGCATACATAAATTCTGCTCCATTACTTTCTTTCAATAATAAGAAATGAAAGTGCATGAATGATAGCAAGAAGATAACTGAAAACAGAAAAGGAACACACCACCAACACTCCTACACAAGAATCCTGTAAATGCACTTCTCTATTACTGGTTGATCTTGAAAATATTACACCATAGCTCACTCAGCTCCCAAAAGGTCTCCAATCGACCAAAAAGGCCCCCCCTTTCTTTACAAAAAACACTTGCTTAAATAACCAAAACAGTTCCAAAATATCCTTCATTTGTTGGAAGGAAAAATCAATTTAAATAAACTGAAATCAAATTTGTTACACTATGTGTCGAATTGTTGAACATTTGGTATAGTTAAATCTCCTTTTTCTATTGTCAACAGATTTTGAATGCCAAAGATTGGAGTCAAAGCCTTCGTAGTTATCACTTATGCATTTGGATAGATTTGAGCTGATAAAATTGCCAGCAGTGCCATGATCTTATCCTCAAATTGTGGAGAGAAGCTACCAGTTGTTGATTATGCTTTATTGATACCTAAAAGGTAGGGATACTCCACCACTAACATTATGCCTAGAAATATGGAATAGGTACCTTTATATCTCTGATGTTAGGTAATATGTTCTTCCATCGAATCATCATTGATTGAAACCCTGAAAATTTGGCTCTGGAGTCGACCTGCCACCTATACATTTGGATTTCTTTGACTGACTAGAGTTGCCTGAAGATGTGAATCTATTTTCCATCTTTTGCCAACATTTTCGACTCTGGAACCTCCTTACTGCTATGTGTTCATCTTTGCTCTTATTGGCTACCTTCAAATCTGGAGTTTATCCTTTGCTCATTATGTGCCATTTCTCTTCCAACAAATATTCTAAAACATCTGGAGATGGTCTCTAATGGTTTCTGTTAAAAGCATTGAAAGAGCTGCAAAGTTCAGAGATGGGTTCTTCGAGACTTGAGGAGTCAAATTCTCATCGAAATTTCTCCAAGTGACATAAGATCTCACACTCGAAATCTTGGCCTTTGAACACTTGGATGCTTGGTATGAGCTGTCAATTCTAGCTCTGTCTATGGTTAGGATCTCGATATCAAACACTTGAGCCTTGACTATGTTTTCTAGCTCAAACAAGACGATCCTTAATGACACTACAAAGCAATAAGTCACTTAGCACTTTGTTCCTCGAACAGGGCATTTGGAGGCGTTGACAGCTAGACATTCACCGAGCCCTTGATGGTGCACCTGTGATCGCTGGTTGAACTTGACATCTTTATGCTTCACATTACCTCCAATGCTCTCCATATGAATACTACCTCAAAATTTAAAAGAGACGAACTCAATACCTGGCTTGAAAATTTATTGACATCAACCAAGAGGCGCTGGTTTGTGACACTTGTGTTGTCGATTCTCCCATTATTCAAAAAGATTAATCATCAAAAATTTAGGTAATGTACTCTGCATCTCCCAAAACATGTGATGTGCTGACGTTTAACTTGAAAACATAGTGCCCTATAAATCTCATATTTCAGACAGAAAATATTAAGCTACCAAAAAACAATAACTTCCAAAACAAAAAAGGAATCATAGCCTTCTTCCTCGTTGTCCATCTTTTCTCCTGGTGTTGTCTGTTGGAATTGGGGTTGCATCCTCTATGCAACCAATATTCATCCCAAATCAAGCGAGAACACGAAAATCAGATTGTGCTCCAGGTCCAGGGGTCTTTGTCTTATTTCCTCCTGTGGCACGGAGATTAATGTGTTAAGCAGTTATTCCCAGTTCCTTGCATCTCTGTGCAACATCTTGTGCAGCAAGCATAGCAGCATAGGGTGAAAATTCATCTCTATCAGCTTTAACATTCATGCCACCAGTTACACGGGCAATTGTTTCCTTCCAGATAAATCACACGCATAACATAATCATGTCCATTAAAATTGTTATACCTGCAGAGATGAATCTTGTCATATGGATTCGAACTAAGCTCTTTCAACATTTGGAAATTTTACACCTTGTTTCTTTTGAATACATCCTACATCATTCCACATAGACATGAAACCATCGATTTGTGTAGCAACGACCATATTAGATTTTCTGACATCTGGTGGATTTTAGCCCGATTTGGAGCTCTTCATCATTTCTCTTGGCACTTGGTGTTCAAAAACATTCTCTTTTGGTTGGCGATGGCACCTGGGGTTGGACTTTGACAGTTGTGAAATCATTTTGGCATCTGCGCATGGGGTTTGAACTTGTATACTCTGTGATATGAGCCAAAGGCTAGCCACTTGGAAGTTTGGTGCTTGTGTGTTGCATGAGGTGGCATGCTAAAAAAATACTTGGGTGCTAGGAGTTTTCCTTCAGGCTAAGATTTTTCCAAAAAGACATTTGGGACCTGTCATAAACCCGAGAGCCAAAATGGCCTCGAAAACGCCAAATTTGGCTATAAAACCAAATCTCTATGTTTCTGCTAGAAACACACCTCTGATTTAAAATTATGCTCAGTGTTTTTCAACCATTCTAGAGATTTTCCAGGAAGAAAACTTGGCCAAAAAAGGGAAAAATAGCATGTGATAACAACTGAGATGTATTGAGAGAGAGTTTTCTGTCAGAAATAGATATCAGTGAGAATACTGATTTCCCTATTATAGGGTCCTAACATCTTCCACAACTATGTTGTGAGACATATTTAGTGATAGATCTCCTTCCATCCAAAACACCTGTAAAATATACATTACAATTATCACAGATCATCTCAGTGTAACCATTATAGGTGACATTTGTGCTTCTCAAACGTTGAAGCACCCATTTCACTGCAACACTTGAATATGTCACATATCTGACAACATCATTAGCATGTGAAACATCTGGTCTTAACCATTTCATCACATACAAAAGACCTCCTGCTGAACTTACACGATACATAAGCTTTTCTTCTTTAAAGACAGGCCCTATGCTTAAAGAAAACTTATAATGGAAAGCAAGATGGATAAAGACTAGTTTTACAGTGTTCATACTGAACTCCAACCACATCTTACCATTATCATCTCTGTGTACTTCCATGCCCATAATTTGTTTTGTTGCTCCTTGATCCCTCATCTGAATTGTCCTGTCCACCTGAGTCATTTTCTTACTGATTTTATCCATGCTTCGGCTTGCATCGAACATATCATCAGCAAATAACATCAAGACTGTGAATGTACTATAAACTGTATAGTCATTCCTACCCTTTGAAAAATTATGACTCACTATGAAGGATTCAAACATCTTGTATATTTGCCTTGGTACCAATAGGCCATACAATGAATTATCTAGCATACAAACAAATTTACCGTTGCAATCTTGAATCAACCCTTTTGGTTGTTCCATACATACTATATCACTGTCAATGATGACCCTGTGAGAAGTAGTATCTCACACACAACATCCCTTTATACCACCATCATAACTTGCAGAGATATAAAACAAGCAGGAATTCAGAAACAAAGATTTTAAGTCTGGAAATGATTTACCGCTTACCAGTGCCTAGAAATATTTCTTACTCTTATGACCTTGATGCTTCTTCCATAAACAAGAAGATACATCTGTCACTTCAGATGCCACTTCAGTACTCTCTTACAGTTTATAAAGGTTATCAACCTTTGTTGCCTTCATCACTACTAAATTACCTTTCGACAATGTGAGTTCTCCACCTTGACGTGTATACTTATATCCACAAGAATCCAACACTCCCAATGAAATCAAATTTGATTTAATCTCAGGTACATATCTAACATCTGTTAATTCCCTAACAATACCATTGAACATCCTGATTCTAATATTGCCAACCCCAACAGTTTTACAGGGAATACCATTTCCCATAAACACTACACCCTCATCAACAGATTGGTAAGAAAACAACCAATTTCTATGTGAGCACATGTGGTGGGAGGCACTTGAATCTAACTGTCATTATTCTTGATATTGTAAATTACTAGAAACGGATAAAACTTGATCAATCATACCTGAATTTGTTACAGCCAAATTTGCTTCCTTCGTAGAGTTTTTCTCAGATTCCTTTCTGTTCCAGCAATCTTTCTTGAGATGTCATGTTTTGCCATAGTACCATCATTTTGCTTTACCCTTTCTGTGTCTTGACTTAGATCGAAAAAAAATTCTCTCATTCTGCTCTTTGGTTCGACCTCTGATTAGCATCGCCTTTGAAGTTGAGGTTTGTTTACTATATTTTCTCCTCATCTCCTCAGCCAACAAAGCTCCCACAATAGATTCATAATCTAAAACATCCGCTGAGCTAAAGCTAATAGAGGTGACTAGATTATCCCAAGACTCAGGCAACAAACACAATAGTGTAATAGCCTTATCCTCATATTCGAATTTAACTTCCATACTAGTCAATTGAACTATAAGTTTATTAAAGGTATTTAAATGGTCCGCAACTTTTGTACCTTCTTTCATCTGCAAACTGTACAACTGTCTCTTCAAGTAGATTCTACTCATCAAGGACTTTGTCATATATAGACTTTCCAACTTGCTCCATAAGCCTGATGTTGTATCATCTCCTACGATATTAAACAGAACATCATCCGCCAGACATAAACGAATGGTACTAAGAGATTTCGCATCCAGATCTTCTCATTCCCATTCTGTCATGGCGGTTGGTTTCTTTGACTTGCCTGCCAATGCTTTTTGCAACCCTTGTTGCACCAATAAATCCTGCATCTTAAGCTTCCAGAGCTCAAAGTTGTTTTTACCACTAAACTTTTCAACTTCAAACTTCGAACTCTACATCTTATCCATTAGCACAAAAAATCTCCCAATACCCACTGCTTATAAAAGTCCTTTTAAATGTAAAGGAGTACTAATATTAACCCAAAATATTAATAAAAGGTTTAATAAAAACTTTTTTAAAGAAAAAGATTTACTTTTTAAAGCATCCACCTTATATAAGCATTCACCTTCACGCTTAATTCATTTAACCTTTTGAATTCATACACTCCTCCACCCTTTTATGCATTCAATATAATATTATAAAACATAATGCATAACTTTCAAAAGAGTCACACACCATAACCAGCGCAAACTTTCAAAGCATAATATTAAATTCCAAATAACCATGCACAAACTATTATCTTTGGGAGTCGTCGTGACTTTTTTATTTAAGGGTGTCGTCGCACCTCACGCTACCACTGCAGTGCGGAAATCTCAAAGGTATCTGCACCTCCCGAAACACTTGGAGTGTGGTGATCTTAATTAATTTAAGAGGAGTTTTCGCATTGTACCACACAGCTAGATTGTGGTGATTTCAGTATTTTTGTGCGAGTGAAAGGTTGAGTAATAAGACATCGTACCCTTCGAGAGGAGGGATCTGCAGCGATGTAGAAATCGACACACCTCACACAGAGATTGTTGCTTCTCCGAAATTTGAAGCTCTCTCCTCTAACCAACTCTGATACCACTTGTTAGAATTGCAAATGCGGAAAACACAATTTACATATGATAATTAACAATCACACATAGATTATAAACACATGGATTTCACGTGGTTCACCTAAATGTTGGGCTACGTCCACCAAACATAGGCATCGGTTGTCTTATTATTCAGATCATGGAGATTACAACAAACTAGCAAGTTCTCACTCTGTCTCTCTCTTTGCCTCTACGGGCTTACATGTATTTATATACATTTACAAGAACCTAATTATTAAATGTAATCCCTATCCATATTTTAATTTGATCTATTTGGTTGTAACCAATGCAAAATAATAGGATCCAAATCCATCCTTGAAAGAATTTGTTGTCACCAAATCTCAACATCAACTAGTTTTTTAAGGATATTTTTACTTTTGACTGAATAGGTTTAATCAACATTAGCCAAAGTTAATATTTTTAGAATTTAGTCGATAGCCCAGCAAAGAAAGGCAAAGCCAGAGCAAGCAAACTAGGTTTCACTATATACAGCTGGAGATAGGCCCTTTTATCTTTATGAAATGGATGGAACTACATCTCGAACTCCTAGTCGGTTGTCAATGCGCTTAGGGTGGGCTCTCTTTGCATATGTTTTTGAATTTCTAGCTGATTTTCAATGTGCTTAGGGTGGGCTCTCTTTCCGTCTATTTTAAGTGGACCTTTTGATTCACCCCTCATCTTTCCTTTAAATCTTATTTCCTAAAGTGGTTCAAAATGGATCCTTCGGATTACTCTTAAATGCACGAGAAATTAATGTTTGGTACAAGGGACCGTAAGCACTTCATACCCAAAAGCATAACATTATTTAGGAGATTGAATTAAAAATCCGTACCCACGACTTATTTTATCTCCATGCACACGTCAAAATGCACCTATATAAAAGTGAAGTAAATATTTGTTTAAGAGTGAAGTAAAGCTTTGTTGCTTATTGATATTTTCTAACATAAGATAAAAACCATAATCTTTCGAAATCTATCCACACTAGGTATCATGTTGTTTTTCACTGACTAAAATTTGACAAACCACCTAGGAAGTCCATGTCAATACTTTCTCAATGCCTTAAAGCTAGTGGAAGTGGAGTATGTGTTAAGTTTTGAGCTATTATTAGGTTTCTTTTCAATTTACTAGATAACAATAGCACAGGTAGGATCACTCAGAGAAACAAAATCACAAGATACACAACATTTATCCTGGGAAACCCTCATGGGGGAGAAAACCCAGCAAAAACTTCCAAATATAGATTGCCAATACAATGCCAAAACAATAAACCAAAACACTAGAGAATATCCAACATTGAGCAATGTGCCTCTCTCTTCCTTCTTCTCCCAACTACAGCTACCAAACTTGTGCACTTGATGAGCGAATGAGTGAGTGAGATAATGAGGCGCTAGCCTCCTTTATTTTTGCTAGCTAGAAGGCGCTAGAAAGGTGTCTCTTCACTGGGCAGGGCCGACTTCTCTTCTTAGTGGTTAAAACCACTTTTAATTAAGCTTGGGGCCAACTTATTAATTTTCATAATATAATTAGGGTTTGACCAATCCACAAAAGGGGATTTGGTCAAGTACAAATCCCGACATGATCAATCCACAAAAGGTGATTGATCTGATGAATACTAACTCAATAATAAATAGAATACACTTTTCCGTTACGATATTTCAAAACTCCCCCTTAAGAAGAAGGGTATTCTACAACGTCATCAAGAGAGAGAGAGAGAGGGAAGCAACATCAACAACATCTGGAACATTGACTGGCATATCTATAAATCATTAAAAGTTTTTCTCATCATCAATATCATCATCCACAACAAGGAGATGGAATGGCATCATCATCATCTACATCAACATGGATTAGTATAACACTAATACATCATCATCATCAATAACAACACGAGGCTGATACAACATCAACAACAACAACATCACAACACAAAGGCTGGAGCATCATAAACATCGGCACTAAGCTGGAAATCTTCAGCATGAAGTTGGCACCTCATCAACATCAACACTAAGCTCAAAATCTTCAGCATGAAGTTGGCATCTCAATAGCATCAGCACTAAGATGGAAATCTTCAGCATGAGGCTGGCATCACAACAACATCAACATGAAGCTGGAAATATTCAACATGAGGCTGACATCACAACAACATCAACACGTCGTTGGAAATCTTCAGCACAAGGTTGGCATCAACACTACTCCCCCTTTCGAGGGAGGTCCTTTCAGACTACAACAAGCTTGTCTCGAAAGTGCTCAAACTTTACATGAGACAGAGGCTTGGTCAACACATCTGCAACATGTTCATCCATGCCAACATAATGGAGTTTTATGGCTCCTCCCTCCACCATATCATGAATGTAATGATATCAGATTTCTATGTGTTTTGACTTGTCATGGAACACGGGGTTCTCTGTCATTTTTATGCAACTCTGTTTATCACATAGAATCATGGTTGCTTCCATCTCCAGATGAAATAGACATGTCAACAACTTATGAAGCCATATGGCTTCGCAAATAGTGAAACATGCAGCAATGTATTCTTATTCTATCATGTTGAGAGAAATACTTGATTGCTTCCTACTCTTCCAAGAGATCATGGCTGACCCCAGACTGAAACAACATCCTGAGGTGCTCTTTCTGTTAGAGACACTTCCAACCCATTTTGAATCGGTATATCCACTCAATCTGAAGTCATGATCTCCATTATAATTTAGACCAAAATACAACATATCCTTAAGGTATCTCATCACATGTTTTGCAACAACAATGTGAACGCGTCTGGGTTCTACTAGAAATTGACTCAAGGTGTTCACAGCAAAACATATATCTGGCCTGGTGTTTATCAGATACATCAACAATCCAATGATCTGTCTGTACAGCGTAGCATCAACCAACTCTGACAAAGTGTCAACCAGGAGGTTCAACTTTGTTTCCATGGGTGTATTCATGGATTTACACTCCAACATATCAAACCTCTTCATTATTTCAACTGCATACTTCCCTTGGTTAAGGAAGATCTTCTTTGGGATCTTCCAGCCCTCAAGACCTAAGAAATAGTGTATTAGGCCTAGGTCTTTCATCTCAAGTTCTGCAGTGAGATTCTTCTTACAATCAGTGATGAGATTTTCTTCTCCAGTTAGAAATAAGTTGTCCACATACAACAACAATATAACATGTTCATCATTCATAACCTTGAATTACAAGTTAGAATCAGCTTTACTCTTGGTAAAGCCCAAGCTCATCAGGAAACTGTCAATTATTCCATACAAAGCTCTAGGAGCTTGTTTCAGTCCGTATAGAGCCTTATTCAATCTGTAGACATGTGTTTTTCTATCTTCAACCTCAAACCCTTGAGGTTGTTCTATATACACTTCTTCTTAAATGACACCATTTAAGAAAGTTGTTTTCACGTCTATCTGGTGTAACGTCCATTTCATCTTAGCTGCAAGGGATATGATGGTTCTGATTGAAGTGTATATGTCTACAAGAGCAAACATCTCTTCATAATCAATACCTTCCTTTTGAGAAAATCCACGAGCTACAAATCTTGCTTTATATTTCTCAATACTTCCATCAGCAACATGTTTTATCTTTTATAGCCATTGGAAGATACCACATCCTTACTCTTCGGTCTGGGAACTATTTCCCATACATCATTCTTTATAATGGATTGGTATTCTTCTCTCATGGCATCTGCCCATTCTTTCTTATCAATGGATTCTTCAAAGAAAGTAGGCTCCTTATCTAAGAGATCACACATCAAACCATATAATTGAAGAATGGTTTGGTTTCTTGACTTGTCTCATGGTTCCTTCGGGGGCACCATACTTTTCTCCATCTTGAATAAGTTCCCCTTCCCAGGATGGATTTCTCTTGTGGGAGATCGTTATCTAGGGAGGTTCTTGAGATTCTATTATGTCATGATCTTCTGGAATCTCCTTATTGGGGGAAGTTATGACTTCCCTCACTGGTTCTGCAACTCTGGGAGCTACAAATTCTTCTTCACATACTTCTTCAAGTTGGCATCTTCTTGATTTCTTGAGTGTTGCATCTTCATCAAAGGTTACATATTTGTTGATCTCAATATGATGGTAACCTGGTATATAAATTCTGAAGGCCTTGGAGACCTCACAGTATCCAACAAATATTCCCTTCTTTCCTGAAGGGTCCAGCTTGGTTCTCTTCTCTTTCGGAATGTGTACAAATACTGGACAGCCAAATATCTTGAGATGGTTTGATTCTGGATTCTTTCTAGAGATCATCTCTTCAGGGGTTTTGAACCCAATAACACTATGGGATAATCTATTATGTACATATATTGTTGTTCTTGTTGCTTCTTCCCATAAGTGCATTCAAATATCTTGATCGTGGATCATAGTCTTCACTTCTTCCATTATAGTTCCATTCTTTCTTTCTACTACACCATTTTGTTGAGGATTGTAGGGAGTGGTGAGATCCCTCTTGATCCCGACATATTTACAAAAGTTTAGAAGCTCTTTTGAGGTGTATTCTCCTCTATTATCTGACCTGAGTATCTTTATCTTTCTTTTAGAGAGAATCTCTATCAAGGCTTTGAATTCCTTGAATTTACCAAACACTTCATCCTTTGATTTCAAAAAGTAAACCCAGGTTTTGCGAGAATAGTCATCAATAAAAGATACATAGTATACATAACCACTAATGGAGGTTGATGGAATTGGGCCACATACGTCTGAGTGGATGAGCTATAAGACTCCTTCTTCTTTACTTTCGCTCTTCAGAAAAGGGTTCTTGATGTTCTTTGCTTGTGCACATCCATTGCACACACCTTCATGGTCAACCTTGAATTTTGGTAGACCTATGACTGCCTTTCTTACATATGGTAATGTCTTGTAGTTGATGTGAGCTAGTCTTCTATGCCAAATCTCACATGGATTCTCAAAGGAATGAGTCAAGGTTGCTTATGAGTGACCTTTTAGCTTATACAAGCCACCTTCTTCTATTCCAATAACAATTGCATCTTCTATGGTTTTTCCTTTAGGCCACATAAGAACTTCTCCATCTATGAAAACAAATCTAAAGCCTTCCTTATCTAAAGTTGAGATATAAAGTAATTCATTTGTCAAATCTGGTACATATAGTACACCCTTCATCTTCATTGGGGTCCCTGAATCAAGTTTGTAATTGGACTCTCCTACTCCTTTGATAGGGTATTGGTAATCATCTCCAAGTGTAAATTTATGGGGGAAGTTATTTTCTGTAAGGCAATAGAGAATGCCTCTTTGACCTGTCATGTTCTTGGAAGCATCACTATCTATGAGCCAAGTATCCTCACCAGGTGACATTGATCCTGAGAGGGTAGGGATTAAGACATAGTCTTCAATATGTTATTTTATCATCTTTGTGGGTGGCTCTTCATCTTCAACTGTATGGGCATGGTGCCTTATGTTTCTCTTCTTGTACTCTTCTCTTCTACCTGGAAAACTATTAGCAATATGTCCCATCTTGTACAATGGTAACATTGGTAGGATGAGAAATCATTTTCTCTAATTTGACCTTTTTGAAACTTCTGGAATCTCCTTGGAGGGTGAGATTCTTTATGGATGAATTTATTTAGGGAGTGATACTCCTTATGTTGATGAGTTTCCTTCTGGAAGTGAGACTTCTTCCTTCCACCTTTAGTATGAGTAGCTAGGGCTTGATATTCATCTCGTGATAGTATTGCTTCTCGGTTAGCTACTCTTGCTTCTTCTTGAATACATTCTTCCCACAGACTGTCAAAATGTAGTTCCTCCTTTTTGGCACAAATAGTTCAGATGAACGCATCCCAAGGTCTTATGAGACCATTAAGAGTTGTCATTATGAGTTCATATTCATCTAGGGTATCACCAATTGCTTCTAGTTGTTCCTTGAATTGTGATATTCTAGAGAAATATTCACGAATTGTTTCTCCTTTCTGCATCCTTGTACTTTTTAGTTGAGTTCTTAGATTCACCTTCCGATTGATATTCTTTCCTTCATACATTTTGGTTAGGGCATCAAACATTTATTTTGGATTTTTCTTTGAAGCCACTTGAGGAATAAAGCGATCTTTAATAGAGTCTGCAATGATTCTTTTGGCCCTAATTGTGTCCTTTTGGTGTTTTTTTTTAGTTGCAACATCGGTAGGTTCTAGTACATCTTATTTAATAAATCCTACTAGGTCATTATCTTCAAGAATGAGTGCAATCCTATACTTCCATGCACAGAAGTTATCCACAACTTCTAGCTTGTCAACAAGCTTAGTACTTACAGACATCTTGACCTAGAGCTGGTAAAATGACCAAAAATTGAAAATGCTCAAAATTTAAATTTGAACTTACCAGGAGGTACACTTGGCTGAGGCAAGTAGCCTGGTGCAGTCAGATTTCAAAAAATCCAAATTTTTCCCCTTCAAACTATGATTGTGGAATTTTGGGCTGGTACTTCTGGTACTGGTTCTGGTTTCCTAGTTTTTTGGTACCAGTGAAAACTAGGGTTTCACTTTTCGGAGTTATGTCCACTAGAAAAGTGCGTTGATACTACCAAAGAGTTCGCTAGGCTAGGGCGCACTTCCTTGATGAGTTTTAGGCTGAAATTCCTCTTCGATAGAAAACCCTAATTTTCTTGTACGACAACAGTGACATTTTTGCTTATCCAGTGAAAGATGCTCTCTTCAGCTTAGCTCTGATACCATGTTAAGTTTAGAGCCATTATTAGGTTTATTTTCAATTTACTAGATAACAATAGCATATGTAGGATCACTAGGAGAAACACAATCACAAGATACACATCATTTATCCCGGGAAACCCTCATGGGGGAGAAAACCCAGCAAAAAAATCCTTAATATAGATAGTGAAAAAAAATGCCAAGACAATAAACCAAAAGACTAGAGAATATCCAACACTGAGTGATGCACCTCTCTCTTCCTTCTTCTCCCAAATGCATCTACCAAACTTTCTCACTTTATGAGAGAATGAGTGAGTGAGATAATGAGGTGCTAGCCTCCTTTATTTATACTAGTTGGCAGGCACTGGAAAAGTGTCTCTTCACTGGGCAGGGCCGACTTCTCTTCTTAGTGGTTGAAACCACTTTTAATTAAGCCTAGGGGCAGACTTCTTAATTTGCATAATATAATTAGGGTTTGACCAATCCACAAAAGGGGATTTGGTCAAGTACAAAGCTAGACATTATCAATCCACAAAACAGGATTGATCTGATGAATAATAACTCAATAATAAATAGAATACACTTTGCAGTTACAATATTTCAACAATGTGCAATTCCAATTTTTGGTTTTCTAAATTTGGCATGCTTCATAGAAAACAACAACATGGAAACTTTTCAACATTAGTTTATATCTATAAAAAAATATACACACCTATGTAAATTTGTTAATGTCTTCCTCGTTCCAAAAATTCTTATAACTTTGGTAGTATGAGATTCCTACATAAGTTTTATTCTTGGATCTAGTTCCAAAATGGATACATTAATAAATATTTACAACCACAATTTAGATGAGAAAATAGTATCAACCCCTAGCCATGGTAGTCAAGTACAACAATAATCTAAGGGATGACTTAGAAGAGAGATTTGCAACACCAAAATAATAATTCTTTGACATCTCCAAGGGTATGGAAGTATTAATTCCATGTCTAAAGAGTAAGTTCGGACCCTTTGGGGAGATTTTATAGTCTAATTGGGATGATGGCTCTGATGGGAATCCTAAATATAAATAAGAGGCAAAGAAAGAGATGCCATGTTCTAGTAACACATTTGTTGGCCCTTGTTCATGTATTAAGGAAGAAAGCAAAGATTAAAGAAGAAGAAAGACAAAGCATGAAGTGCATGGAAGGCACAAAAACCAAGGAAGGGTCGAAGTGGTTAAAGAAGCATAAAAGAAGGAGTGAAGTAAGGTAAAGCAAGCCGTTGAAAGAGAATCTCAAGGAGGAAAAATAAGTAAAGAGGATAGATAATGGACAATTCAGCAAGAGAAAGAAGACACCAATATGTGCTTTGGAGTACCTCGTGGAGAAGAAGGAAGAACAAGTCGGCGAAGTCCTCAAAAGGTGGGTTTTGGGGTACCTAGACTTTTGGTGCCTAGGGTTTGTGCACCTAGACTTCGGTCTAGCGTTTCTAAGAGTCATAGAAGGATAAATAGAGGTTAAGAAGAGTGGAGAGGGGGATGTTGGATTAGAGAAATTGAGATGTAAAAGTGTTATGTCTTACAGCATTCTTGTATTTTTGGATCTTCAGTTGGGTGCGAAAATCTACTCTGTAGTTGGGTGCACAGGGTAGGGAGGTAAAAAGGAGAGAGAGAAGGATATCCAGTTGAGTGCACAGATAGAACTGTGTATTTTCATCTACTTTATCAATAAACACAGTTATGTTGACGTAGCCCTAGGGAGAGGATGAAACACGTAAAACTTGTTGTTCTGTATGGTTGATGTTGTGTTATTTGCTATATTTTATATTTTTATTGCATTGTTGTTTTTCTACTGAAGATAATAAATATAAACTAGCTTCGCGAAGTTAAGAATAAGACTATTAAGGATCTCTAGGTTATCTTGCGGTGTTATTTTGGAATCATCTTGCACTTCCTCTGTTTGTAGACACATGTGTCCTACAACCCCCCCTATTGCTACTTCGGGTGAGACTTCATATGCTTCGCAGGTGTTTCGGAAAGGGCCATTAGTTAGGGTTTGTTGGTGCACTATTAGAGTTGAACCCTACGTCTGCCCCTGTGCCAACAAATGGTTCAGTTGTCGGGACCATCTTAAGGGAATGTCAAGGTGGTTTCCATCGAAGACAAAGATTCAGAAGTGGATAGAAGAACAAGAAAGGGACTTCGTTGAATCTCATAACAAGAACCCTAGCATTTGTACAGAGGATTGGTTGGGAAGGTACATATTTACTGATGTGCACGAGATTTTCTTTGCAAGAGTTCATAAGGATTTGTACGAGTGGCTAGCCAGACTAGTAGACACTCAGTTTGAGATCAGATCTAGACCACCCGTGGTTTGGACAATGACGTTGATTAAGAAAATCAAGAGGGTCGATAACGTTGTGTCTAGAGCAGTGGATCTCTGGTTTGATATCACTACTGGAGGGTACATTACTAAGTTTACTATTGACATAGTGGAATCATATAGTCAAGCAGAGAGGTATTTCTTGCAGGGACCTAGAGGAAATTTTCTACACTTTTTGAAGCTAAAGATTAAGATGTTATTACATGAGAGGAATATCTTGAAGATACAGTAATCAGTTGGATTTTAAAGCTAATGTTCAAGAATTCAGACAGCGATAGTGGTGCAGAGGTTGGACACATGTGTAGTGGGAGATCATTCATAAAGGTTTATCTTGTGAACCTATTTAAGCATAGTTACAGGCCATTGGCACAAGACGAGGATTTCTACAGTGGAAAAGAAGCAGGGAGATCAGAGAAATAATATTTAGAGTTTTCAAGGGCAGAGGAAGTAGAGACTGAAGAACTTAGCCAAGGAGAACTAGAAACTTCAGGGACTGCGCCTATTGTCGAAGTAAGTATTACTACTCCTCATGTTTTAGCAGCATTAAGTAACCAGAGTAACCAGAGTAATCAGAGAACTGTTACAAGTAATTTAGTACATGCTCAGTTGAGAAACCGAGGAAGATCCATGGAAGATGAAATGAGGTTACCCATTTTCAAAGGAGACGGATCTGAGGATCCTGACCAGCATGGGTTCTTATGCGAAGTTGTATAGAGCATTAAGAAAGTCACCGACGAAGCTGTTAAGAGAGCTCAGTTTAGTACTACCTTGAGGGATCGTGCATTGAGATGGAACATGAAGTTTGTTACAATATATGTATAGCCTAAACCCATGAATGACATCAAGACTTCATTGAGTGAAGAGTTCAAGAATCCTAAGTTGGAGTCGTAGTGCATTACAGAGTTAAAGGAAATCAAGGATAAAGTGACTGAACCTGTTTGGGAATTTGATCAGAGGTATAAGACCTTGACAGGCCATTTAAGTTTTCAGATCACAGATGAACAACATAAGAAATGGTTCATCGATGCCCTCCTACCACACATTAGAGTTCCTCTGATGCATCAGAAGGTATCTTTGCAGGATGAAGCATTGGAGATTGCCATGAAACTAGAAGCAGCCCCTGTAGGAGAATCCAGTCTAAGTATGAGTCATATTTTGAATCAATCAACTAGATTATCTTTACAGGTTGAAGACATAAAGAAAGATAAAGGAAAGGAGAAAATCTAGTGTATCAGATGTAAATCAGAGAGCCATGACAAAGAGCATTGTCCCTTATTTAATGAATACTTGGCCTCTGGCACCCCTAACCCTTTGAAGAAGGTGAATGTTATTATATGCAAAAATATGTTTAGACACCCACCAATCTTTATTGTACATTATGAAAATCTGTGGGGCATGATGAGAAGGAATGTAGGGATTATGACCTCATGCACGAAAGATCAATGGATACAGATAGAATTCAAGGATAATTACAGCAAGAAGGGAATGTTGTGCAGCTAAACTCCCCAGGAAGAAGAAACTTGAATCCTCATGGTGGGTTCAGAGGAAGAGGACGAGGAGGAGGCATGGGTCGAGGTCGAGGTCAGATTATTTTCTATAATTGTGCCCAACTAGGTCATTTGGAAAGGGATTGTCAGAACCCTTGTACTACTTGCAGCTATTGTAATTCATTTGACCATGTCATTGAATATTGTCCAGTATTGTTAGATAAACTTCAAGAAAGATGAGGTGGAAACTAGCAAGCCCAACTAATATCAGTTGAACCCCGCGACGAGGAACCCAGAGTCACTGTTATTACTAGAGGAGGCGTTGTTACAGGAGAATATAGGGTGACTCCAGGAAATACTACAGATGGTTCAGGGATCAGAAAAGTTGAAGAGAAGATGCCATTGTTTGATCCAAGGAAAGAAAAGAATACTTTTGAAGAAGCAAGGAGATAATTTGTAGGTGAACATGCTTCTTCATATAGGGCACAACCAGAAGTAAGGGAATGTGAAATGCCTCAAGCATTTGATCAGTCTACCCCACTTAGGCGAGGAAAAGAGGTAAGCAATCTTGTGGACTTCTTGTATACTTGTATTAATTTGATTAAAGATGAAAGAGTTGTGCAGGAACTACAACACCTGATAAGACAGTATGAAATTGGAAGAGTAGATCCTCTGCTGAGTAGAGATGTGAATCAAGTATCCAGAAAAAGGAGGACAAGCAAGGAACTGCACCTTAATGCTCAGATTGGAGACTACGACATAGACTATGTGGTCCTTGATCTGGGATCAGAATTAAATGTTATGATGAAGAAGACTTTGGATTTGATGGGAAAACCTAAATTGATTTACTCTCCTATTAGGCTCAGGATGGCTAATCATTAGGCGGTGAGCCCCTTTGGAAGACTAGAGCATGTCCCCATGGACATCGAAGGGGTAAGGACATTTGTAGACTTCGAAGTGATTGATATTGTTGATGATAGTTGTCCTTATCCTATCTTGTTGGGTATTGATTGGGCTTTCAACAATTTGACTGTTATTGACCTAAAAAGAGAATAATAAAATTTGAAGGTGATTACCTTAGGTTCATTGCACCTCTTGATCTTGATGAAGGTCGCAGATACACAGAACCTATAAGGGAAGAAGACTGCACCTATGAGCTAGAGAACATATATAAACTCACAACAAGACAACATGATTATATTAATCCTATAGCAGATGGAAATCTAAGTTGGCAAAGTGATAGTGCATGCATGGAAAATTGGAAGAACATAATGTATGAAGTCTCTACACGGAGGTGTGCCAAATTGACCAAATCAGTTCGCTAGATTGGCAAAGAAGTAAGTAATCTCCCTATATTTGATGGCTTGAATAATTTAGAGACATTTCTATTTGAATTTGAAGGAATTGTGCCAGTACAATAGAGGTTGTTGGCACTAGATAAATCCTTGAAAGAAACACCTGCTAGATGGTGGGGAACACACAAGAAGAACATCACGAAGTCGGTACAATGTCACACCCTGTTGACAGTGTGCTTTTCAGACCAAGCTGAAGGTTACGAAGTTGGATACATAGGTCAGAGTTGTCATAAGGACCATGTGTGAATTTGCGAGGAAGCCTGGAGCAACATTCCTAAAGAACAGTGGGTACATAAGTTCATTAACACCTTAGATACTATGCCTATCAACTGGTATCTTCAAGCAGAATTTCGCTTAGCCACTAAAAATTGGTATGGTATGACCCAGAACTTTATAGCTATGTTCCTATTTGAAAGTCAGTACCCCATAGTAGATCAGGCTTTACAAGTTGTAAGACATAAGGTCTTTGAGGACATACCTAACCACCCTATTGAACAAGAAGAAGATGAATGGACTACGCCTCTTCAGCGGTTGCAGGGTTGTTATAATATTAATGTTGATAAAGATGATGATCCTAGGAATGAGAATATTTTAGAAACTGAAAGACAAAGAGATATAGAAGGGCCAGAGATTAAATTACCTTTTTTTGGGTAGCCTATTAAAATTAAGAAAGTTAACATTGGAATAGAACAAACACCTAAGTTGAAAAATGTTTGAGACTATTGGGATGATGCTACTATTAGTAAGATTACAGAACTATTGCATGAGTATTAGGACTTGTTTCCAACCAAGTTCATGGATATGAAGGGAATTAAAGAAGCCATGGGAGAAATGAAGATCCCTTTGAAAGCAGATGCAAGACCTATCAAGTAGAGGCCTTACAGACTGAATCCAAAGTACAAGCCGAAATTTAAGATTGAATTAGATAGAATGTTGGAAGTAAGAATCATAGAACCAGTTGAACAATCTGAATGGATCAACCCTATGGTGGTCCAAGATAAAAAGTCAGGAGAAATCAGAATCTGTGTAGATCTAAGGAAATTGAATGATGCATGTTTACATGATCCATTTCCTACACCTTTTAATGATGAAGTTCTAGATAATGTAGGAGGATAGGAAGTTTATTCATTCACAGATGGATTTGTAGGCTATCACCAGATCAGAATTGCTAAGGAGGACATACATAAGACTACATTTTCAACAGAATGGGGTTCCTTTCAGTACACTGTGATGCCTTTTGGTTTTAAGAATGCACCAGCCATCTTTTCCAGGGTGGTGGTCGAAGCATTTAAGGAATTTTTACATAAGTTTTTGGAGGCATACTTTGACGACTGGAACGTTTTTAGTCTATTGAAAGATCATATTCAATGTTTGAGATTAATGTTAGATAAGTTCATGCAATGTTAGATTGACCTGAACTTGAAGAAGTGTATTTTCTTTTCCCCTTTTGGAGTGTTTTTAGGACACATTGTGTGTAAACATGGGTTGTTGGTAGATCCTTCCAAGATTGTTATCATTGTTGATCTACCTCCTCCTACTTCGGTTAGACAGTTGCGCACTGCATTGGGACACAATGGATATTATAGAAAGTTTATTAAAGGCTATGCACAGATAACAACACCTATGGAAAAGTTGTTAAAGAAGGATAGTAAGTTTCAATGGACAGAGGAATGCACCTATTTGTTTTTCCCATATTGGAGTAAGGAATTCAATGTTCATGTTGATGCTTCATCCATTGCCTTAGGAGCATTTTTTACATAGCCAAGCACAGGAGATATTGACCACCCTATAGATTTTGCTAGCAGGAAGCTTTCTACATATGAAATGAATTATACTACCATTGAAAGAGAGGGCTTAGCTATGGTATATGTGCTACAGAAGTTTAGACACTACTTGTTGGGAGGAAATTTTAAGATGTTTACTGATCATTTTGCATTGAAGTACTCAGTCAAAAAGCCAGTGTTAGGAAGAAGAATATGTAGATGGTTATTATTATTCCAGGAGTACGACTTCAAGATCGTGGTCAAGCCAGGAAGAATGAATAAAGGACCTGATCACTTATCCAGGTTAGAACATGGCGAGGAACCTACTAGTTTGGAGGATACACTACCATATGCATAGTTGTTGGCCATCAAAAAATTTGATGATCACTTCGTCAAGATAGTCCAGTTCCTATCCATAGGAATGGCACCTCACGAGTATATAGTTATTCAAAAGAAACAGTTGGTAGTCTGCACTGCAAATTTTCAACTTATAACTCGACAATTATATAAGATGGGACCAGATGAGATCTTAAGAAGATGTGTTATGGAGTCTGAAATACCATTGATCCTGGAAGAAGCACATGAAGGCATCACAGGAGGACATTATGCAGGGAAAGAAATAGCACAGAAGGTTCTCAGAGCTGGTCTATGGTGGCCCACTTTACACAAGGATGCTAAGGAATACTACAGAGCCTATGATGTATGTCAAAGAATAGGGATGTCGTCCAGAAGGGATGAGATTCCTTTAGAACCTCAGTTAACTTTACAGGCGTTTGAGAAATGAGATATTGACTTTGTGGGACCTATCGACCCACCAGGAAAGCGCACAGAAGCTTGATACATTATCACTGCTACAGAGTATTTGACCAGATGGATAGAATAAAGAGAAGTTAAGGATTTTAGTGAAGCTACAGCTTCACGGTTCATCTTTGAGGATATCATAACTAGACTTGGATACCCGAAGATCCTTATGAGTGATCAAGGTGCACACTTCATCAACAAAAATATTGAAGCCTTGAATCAGGAGTTCGAAGTTCACCTTCAGAAGAGCACTCCATACCACCCACAGGAAAATGGTACATTCGAAGCTTTCAATAATATCTTGGAGACAACGCTGACTAAGATTTGCAGTGTTAACAGAGATGATTGGGATTTGAGAATTCCAGCAGTATTATGGGTTTATAAAACTACTTGCAAAAAGTTAACAACGTAGACTCACTTTAAGTTAGTTTATGGCTTGGAAGCGGTGGTACCTATGGAATACTTGGTTCCTAGTTTAAGAATTGCAGCATTTATAGGTATGGATGACACTGACGTTGTTCAAGACAGGCTCATGCAGTTGATGGAACTAGAGGAAGACAGGTTCATTGTAGGATTTCATCAGTAGGTACAAAAAGAACATACATATCAAGAAGAAAACATTTAAACAAGGAGATTTGGTACTTTTATACGAAAACAAGTTCATGAAGCATCCAGGAAATTTCAGAACACACTGGCTTGGCCCATTCAAGGTTGCCTATGTTACAGAGGGTGGAGCTACGTAGTTGAGGACCCTTAATGGAGAATGGAAGGATGGTTTAGTAAATGGGAGTCAGTTGAAGTTGTATTGTGACAACCAGTTGCCTCACAACTCTCAGTAAAAGCAAAGGAAGAAGGGTCTAGGTACCAGGTGTAGTTGAAATTGGGTACCAGACACAGAAAAGACAGTTTTCACATGATAGGGAGGGACAAAGAAGAAAGCACATGCTTCTTTGTGCAGTCTGCAGTTGAAGTAATACAGGAGGTTCAACCCTACAATGACTTGGGACGAGTCACATGTGAATGTTGGGGGCCTGTTGGCCCTTGGTCATGTATTAAGGAAGAAATAAAAGATTAAATAAGAAGAAAGACAAAGCATGAAGTGCATGGAAGGAACACAAACCGAGGAAGGGTCGAAGTGGTTAAAGAAGCATAAAAGAAGGAGTGAAGTAAGGGAAAGAAATCTGTTGAAAGAGAAGATCAAGCAGGACAAAGAAGTAAAGAGGATAGATCGTGGACAAGTCAACAAGTGGAAGAAGACACCAATAGGTGCTTTGGAGCACCGCGCAGAGAAGAAGGAAGAAAAAGTTGGTGAAGTCCTCAAAAGGCGGGTTTTGGGGTACCTAAGGTTTGGTACCTAGGGTTTGTGCATCTGGACTTCGCTCTAGGGTTTCTAAGAGTCATAGAAGGATAAATAGAGGGTAAGAACAGTGGAGAGGGGGATTTTGGATTAGAGAGATTGAGATGTAAAAGTGTTATGTCTTTGAGCATTCTTGTATTTTTGGATCTTCAGCTGGGTGCGAACATATACTCTGTAGCTGGGTGCGCAAGGTAGGGAGGTAAAGAAGAGAGAGAGAAGGATTTGTAGTTGAGTGCGTAGATAGAACTGTGTATTTTCATTTATTTTATCAATAAACACAGTTCTATGGACGTAGCCCTAGAGAGAGGGTGAACCACATAAATATTGTTGTTCTGTATGGTTGATGTTCTGTTATTTTCTATATTTTATATTTTTATTGCATTGTTGTTTTTCTACTGAAGATAAGAAATATAAACTAGCTTCGCGAAGTTAAGTGTAAGACTGTTAAGGATCTCTAGGTTATCTTGCAGTGTTATTCTGGAATCATCTTGCACTTCCTCTGGTTGTAGACACCTATGTCCTGGAACCCCCCCTATTGCTACTTCAGGTGAGAC
Source organism: Picea engelmannii (assembly GCA_009831015.1). Lineage (NCBI taxonomy): Eukaryota > Viridiplantae > Streptophyta > Pinopsida > Pinales > Pinaceae > Picea > Picea engelmannii. Next base: position 254,466 of record ML783259.1, on the reverse strand, counting down.
TTCATCTGCTTCCCAGGCATTGCCGAAAGGGCCAGTAGTTAGGTTTTGTTAGTGCACTGTTAGAGTTGAACCCTGGGTCTGCCCCTGTTCCAACAACATCTTCCCAACCCTAATTCAAAGTGGAAGCCAAAGTATATATCAAACCCCATAAAGGTGAGATTGATTCTATGAAGTTGAATCATTGGTTACAATGGTCCAAAGTTAACTTTGATGTGTGCAACACAAGAGAATAAATAAAATATAATTTTCCCAACTAGAACTAGAGGGTCATGCCCAAAATTTGGAGGAAATCTATACAAAGACACTTACATTGGGTGGTGATCCACTAGTAACTAATTAGGATGCATTTGGATCTCTCATAAAGTCCCAATTTTACCCTATTGGGTATGAAGAGGACGAGAGGATTTGTTAGTGTTACTATTGGTAGAAAGAAGGGAAAATTGTGCAAGAGTACACTACTAAGTTCAAAAAACAAGTCATCCAATTGGGACTATCTCCCAAGAACCTAAATGTAGTCGTCAAGTACATCGGTGATCTACCCAATCATTTAAGGAGGAAATTGATGTTCGTAAAACCTAAGATTGTTACTGAACCATGTGTGTAATCACATTATCTAGAAAAGGACAAGAAGAATGGACAACCAATTGGTTACAAGTAAACAAATCATCTAGATTATTCAAAGGAGAAAAGAAGAAGTGGAAAGGGAAGGGAAACAAAAAAAATTCCACTGCACTATAATGCAAAGATGCAAACCACCACTATAATCATTGTGACATTAAAGGTCAAACCAAATATACTTTTTGGAAGCTACATCCTTAGTTGAATCCAAGGAATCACATGGAGATGAAGTTGAAGAACATGTTAAGTATGGATTTGGGAAACCAAGTAGAGATAAACTCAAAGGTAGATGAGAAGATTGCTTGCACAACAATGCATGGGGAGATGAACATGAGTAGTTTCCATCTCAAGGAAGAGAAGATGATGGCCAAACTCTTTCATATTCAGATATAGGTCAATAATACCATGGTGGATGATATATTTGACTCCATTTCACAAGCCAACCTCATACCATATGACTTGGAAAGAATTCTTAGAGTGGAAATCCATGATCATCCTTGTTGATTCACATTAGCAAGGGGTGAAAAGGGATGTATATTTGTGTGTTACCGAGTAGAGAAATATTAAGTTTTCCATCAGTGAAAATTATATTGATGAAGTGGAGGTAGATGCAATGTCTCTTGAATCCTAGAATGTAATGCTTGGAATCCCCTACACATACATGAGGGATATTATCTTCATGATGAGATCAAACAAATATCATTGTCCAAGGAGGGAAAATTATTCATAATCAATGCACACAAAGGTAAATCCAAGATATTTATGGTATATTCCAAACAATCTAGGAAGTTGATTATCTCAAATAAAAAATTTGTACTACTCTTATTGAGACAAGAACAACAATGATAAGAAGTGAAGGCATCTCTAGAGGCATGCACAAAAGAGAAGAAACACTATATGGAGAAGATTTTATAGGCTCACAAAGAACTTAGCTAAGAGAGTAAAGAGATTCTATGCAAGAGGGAAGTGGGGCATGAGATTCCATTGTTGCATGGCTATCTATATCCAAACATAGCACAATATATACAAGCCATACTAGAATTACATGAAGTGAATAATCCTTTGTAGCAATTGTTGGAGTAGGGGTTAATAAGGTCAAGTACTTCTCGTTGTGGGTCACCCATCATCATAGTCCTAAAAAGGATGGAAGTTGGAGGATTTGAATTGATTACAGAGCTCTTAAAAATATTACACTCAAGAATACTCATTTACTAGGATCAATGAGTTATTGGACTAGTGACAACATATCAAGTACTTGCGAGTATGTAGGTTTCCATAGTTGATCATATTGGTTGGATTTTCTAGATAAAAGTTGTAAAAGAAATTCTAAAATATCCAACGTTTCGAGTGGACACTCCACCCATCATCAGGGATATGAAGCTCACATGTTTGAAAAGAGTGTTGGGCTTCAATTTAAATAGGCAAAATGAAAGATGATTTTTTTGGAGGATTGACCGATGAGGAGGTTGAATAATAAAATAGTCATTACGATTCAAGGGAAAATGATATAAATAATAAAAATTCAAAGCTTTAATGAGAAAATAAAATAATAATGAGAATAAGAAATAAATATTAAGAATGGGAAGTTCTTGAAAAATCAATATAATAAAATGGGAATAATGTAATGATAATATTAGAAGATCATGAGCAGGATAAAAAAATTTAATATGAAAAAGATTAAGGACAAATCAAACAAAGGTAATACGACATAAATAAAAGAAGGATGAGAAGAATGAAACGCATTATATGGTTTCAAGCGAGAAGTTGAAGAGAAAAAAATGAATCAAAAAGGATAAGGAAGGGGAAAAACTAATCGCAAAATATCAAAACAGTCAAGGCTTAATGATTGAGATGAAGAATGGTGGGCTTCCAAGTACTTTTCCGAATTGGGTCTCAAGTTGGTATACCACTAGGTGTGAGAAAAAAATGACACCTAGAAGACTACCTTCAAGATGAGGCAAGGCCCATATGATTGGTTGGTAATGCCTTTTGGTTATGTAATGCACTAGCTACATCTATGCAGTTGATGAATGATGTATTATGTCCTTGTCTATATTCATTTGTAATAGTTTATTTGGATGATATTTAATATTTATCTCTACTTGAGAAGACCATGTCTCACATTTTACATAGGTGTTAGAGACATTTAGGAAACATAAGTTGTTGGAAAACCTTAAGAAATGAAGTGTTGGATAGGCAGTTTGAAGAACAAAGAATGAGGACACGCGCAAAAATAGGAGCAACAATAGTCAGGAGCATAAAAGCATCATGCAAGCGCAAAAGATTGAAAATCATGCTCGAACAATGAGTTATCATAATTTTTAATCATGAGTTGTTATAGGGTTTTGGGAAAAGTGAATAGGGTTTTGATCCCTAAATCCTATGTATAAATATGTAATGGGTTGGGTAGAATAGGTTGTTGATGTTGAGTGAATAGTTAGTTGTTTGTTGAGAGTAAGGGAATAGACTAAGAATGAGAGAGAGTCTATGTCTGAAGGTTTAGGGAGAGCTTGCAGAGAGAGACTTGCACTGCAAACCGGATAGGCAGGATGGAGAAGTACATCATGATGTATCTATTGTAAGTGCAGTGTGCAAGCCCGAGATGAATTACAGAAAGAATAATAAAGAATCCAGTTGTTGTGGACGTAGTCCAAAGTTTGGTGAACCACATTAAACCATGTGTCTGAATGTATTTGTATGTGATTGTTCATGAATGTTCTATTTATGCATCACTAGATCTAGATCTATTTATTAGTTGATGGATGAGCAGTAAAGATGAATGTTACAGTGAATATTTTATTTTGCAATCTGAGTCTCAATGATATTGCTTAATTAAGGTTTACTAATTAATAAATGGAAAAGGGACAAAGAACTCAGCACACAAGGTAGATAAGTAGGAATGAACACGCTAATAGACTCATATCCCCTCATCCCTACAGAAACTTGGTTCTTGCAGCCCCAATAGATGCCTTTGGTGAGACTTCACTTGCATTCAGGTGATGTCGAAAGGGTCGGTGTCTACATGGTTTTTTGGTAGAGTAAATTGAACCTAGGGTCTTACAACCGTGAGCCAAAAAATGATTCCATTGCCAGGACCCAGAATCTGTGCTTGAGGGAATGTTTTGGAGGCCGAATAAGAAAGAGATCATCGAATGGATAGAAAGGAAGGAACAAGAATTTTCTTGAAAAGAGAATAGAAACCCTCGGATGAGAAACAAGTAATGGATGCAAAGGTATGTGTACATAGAGTTGCATGATATTTTCTTTGGTGAATTTTCGATTATCTTAATTGAGTGGTTAGAAATATTAGTGGAGAATATTGGAAGGTACCAAACTACAACATCGAGGGATTGGACTCCTAAGTTGGTAAGACAATTGAACTCTGTAAGTAACAAGACTTTACGCGTCGTTGATTTCTGGTTGAACACTATATTGGGGGGTTATATTATGGAATTTGCAGTGGATTGTACCGAGTCACACATCGTTGCAAAGAGGGATTTATTCAAGGGTCCACGTATAAGGTTAATGAAATCATTGGGTACCTATATAAATATGTTGTTGTGTGACAAGTGTGTGATGACGATGGAGTCTGATTTCTAAGGGGATTCACACACATAAGGGAACTGGGGGATAACCAAAGGATAGTCTGAAGGTAGGAAAGAATGAAGAAAGAAATGAATAAGGAAGGGAGAGACTGAGGATGTAGAGAAATGAAGGAGGTGTATCAGAAGAGGAAGATGGGTTTGGCATATTGTACAGTGGAAGAAGGTATGAGAGGTTGAAGACTGGGGTTGAGAAAAGAGAGTCGCGTAGTGAGTTTGAGAGGGGAGAACCCTGTGTAATAGTCCAGATCGTAGAGATACCTCACATAGAAGGAGAGGAAGAGGATTCTCAATTCATCCCTATAATAGAAGAGTCGTTAAGTCCTATTCAGACTGGATCCTGTGTCAACTCCACGACCCTCTGTGTGTCACCTAGATCAGAAATAACATTTAGGTATTTGTCAAAATCACTTATAGTTAGTGGAGGAAGATAGAGTACCAGTAACCAGAGAAGTGGAAACAGTTCACCGAGTCAGAGTCAACCAACATTGTCAAAGGAAGGTACTACAAAAAACATGGAAGGGTTAGAAAACACACTGAGACTTCTTGAGTTCCAGGGAGTTGGGTCAGAGGACCCAGAACAACATATATTTGTAAGTGAAACCATTTGGGCTATGAAGAATGTCCAATATGAGTCTGTAAAGATTGTGCAGTTGGAAACAACATTTAGAGGTCACGCATTAGTATAGTATATGAAACTGTAGAGTACCACACCTACAAGAAGAGAAAGGACATTAGCATAAATTAGACAAGCATTGTTGAAAGAGTTCAAGAAACCAAAGTCTGAGTCACAATAGATTACATAGCTGAAGGAAATCAAACAAGTACAAAATCAATCCATTTGGGACTATGATCAAAGGTTTAAGGATTTGATGGGTAGGTTGATATTTCAAATCCCTGATCAACAACACCAAGAATGGTTCATTCCAGGACTACTACCACACATTCGTCAATCGTTGATTCAACAAAAGTTTGTGTGGAAACCTAAAGCTTTGAATATTTCAATGAAATTGCAAGCATCTCTCATAGGAGATGGTGGGGGGATGGCACAATTCTAGACACATTTAGTTTCCTTGACAATTCAATTGGAAGAACTGAAAAAAAGGGAAGGAGAAGTGGGAATAGGTCTGGTGTACCAAGTGTAGGAATGAAGGCTACCATAAGGACAAATTCCAAGAACTTGTGCAGTATGTGGCAACTAGAGCAATGAATCCACTATTAGGAGGGGGATACTATGAAATATGTAAGAAATGAGGACAGCATTCGACTGAGTGTCCATTACTGTAGAAATACTAGAGTACGCCTAGGAACTTATTCTATAACTTTTTCAAGTTAGTCGAACACGAAGAGAAGGATTCGATTTGATGAGAGAGCGCACTTCATATATGCATAGGATTCAGGAGGAAAAGGTTGCGATAGAAGGAGATGGTTCACAGTATAATAATCAGAGGAGATTGAGTCCATGAAACCAAGGAGCATTTGGCAGAGGTCGAGGAAGAGAAAATTTTTGCAAAGGAGGTAGAGGACCAATAATATGTTACAAATGCAATCAACTAGGACATTTATCTCGAGAATTCCCAAATCCTTACACAACCTACACATATTATAGAGCAATGGATCATGCGACATAATATTGTCCTCAAATAATTGTGAAGTGGCAGGCAAGAGGGAATTAGAACCAAAACCCAAAACATAATGTATAAAATATATCAGCTGAGGAATGCAATGAAGAACCTAGAATAGAAACTGTTACGCATGGAGGAACTAGAACAGGGGCTAATGTGATGAATGGAGAGACGCATGTTGAACAATAGGTGAGGAAATCAACAGGACCTATACCAAAATTTGACCCTCAACAAGAAAAGGAGACATATCAAAGGGAAAAGAAAGAGATAATAGGACCATATTGGGTAGCATCAACATCATCTATGCCTATTTTCTGTGATTGTACTATTCCATAAACACCACTGGAGAAGGTAAGTACTCTAAGAGAATTTCTTAGAAGTTTCTTATAATTTATGAAAGATGAAACTGTGTTGAATGCATTATGTGAAATGATCAATCATTGCTGACAAGAAAGGGAAATTCCTATTGCATAGAGGGTAGTGAATTAGGTACTGTGCAAAAAGGGGACCAACGGAGAGTTCATATTAAGTGCACAAATTGGGGAATATGATGTGGATAACATTATTTTAGACTTGGGTTCTTATGTAAATGTGTTACCAAAGCAAACATGGGAAATTATGGGGAAACCCAAGTTAACATGGTCTCTTATCTAGTTAAGGTTGGCAAACCAACACAAGATAGTACCAATTAGTTGTTTGATAGGGATACATGTGAATATCGATGGGGTGCACAGTGTAGCATATTTCGAAGTCATTGAAATCATGGATGATAGTCATCCATATCCAACATTAATGGGGTTAGAATGGCCCTTTGAAAATCATGAAATTATTAATATGAAGAGGAGGGGGGAAATTTATAATGCCATTAGATCCGATAGAAGGAAAGAGGTACATAGAGCCAACGAGAGGGAACAAAATTGAAAACTTGTATAATATAACTGCGCAAATGGATGATTATGTTAATCCTACTACATATGGTGCACTTAGTTGGATAAGAATTGGCTCATGTGCATCAAATTCAGAGGAAGTTTTGGAACATTGGCATCAGAGAATGCATGAAGTATCAACTAGATGATGTGCACGCATAAATCGATCATTGTGTGGGATTGGAACGAAGTTATGTGATCCACCCAAGTATGATGGATTGACTAATATAAGATCATTTGTAAAGTCGTTTGAGTTTCATGTACCTGAACACCAAAGGTTGTTGGCATTAGATGTGGTCTTGAAGGCCACTCCAGCCAGATGGTGGGATGCACACAAAGAGAGAATGGAAGACTGGTCGTAGTGTAGAAGACTAATGAGTGTAATATTTGGTACCAAGGTTGAGTATTTTGCATAGAACTATACAGGGTTAAGTTATCCAACAGATCATGTTTACCAGCACATAAACATATGGAGAGTGATACCGAAAAAGGATTGGTCACAGATTTTTATACATACTTTGGATACAATTCCTAACAAATGGTACTTGGAACTAGAAATGCACAGAGAAACAACAAACTGGGATGAGATAATTCAAAGGTTTAGGGTAACATTTACTTTTGAACATGAATATTCATCAGTAGATGCATCTTTACAGGTCATTAGAAGCAAGATTTTTTTCAAAAGAAGGGCCAATGGAGGTAGTACCTATGTGTAGTTCACACACAGATTCTACGATTGTCCATGAATTACTGGAATATTATAATGTTTCTAAAGAAGAACACAATGAAGAAGATCCAAGGAATACACAAGTACCTGAAACCGAGGGGGAATACAGAGTAGAAGGATCTAAGCTTAAATCTGTTGCATATGCACAACCAATAAAGACACAAAAGGTAAATGTTGGGACAAAAGAAAATACTAAGTTTGCACAGATAGGTGATTATTGGAATGATGAAACTATGGAAAAGATTATAGATTTACTGCATGAATATCGGGATCTATTCCCTACTACGTTCTCAGAGATGAAGGGGATATCTAGTGAGTTAGGAGAAATGAAGATCGGTTTGAAACCAGATGCTAATATAGTGAGATGGAGACCCTACAGGATAAATTCAAAGTATAAAGAGAAGGTGAAAGCAGAGATAGACCGAATGTTGGAAGCTGGAATCATTGAACCAGTAGTGGAATCGAAATGAATAAGTCCAATGGTAGTGCAAGATATGAAAACACGGGGAATTGTGATTTATGTAGACCTAAGGAAGTTGAATGATGTATGTTGTTGGTTGCAGACCCATTCTAGGGAAAATGTTATTTTTTGGGAGAGAAGCACAAAGGGAAGAAAATACAGTTGGAACAAAAAGCAGCACGTGCAAGGGAAGCATGCGAGGCGCACATGCAAGGGAGACCTAATTACGTTAGGGTTAGGTTTTTTTCAATATATTGTAATGGTTGATGATCCAAGAATAGATATAAGTAGTACTTAGGAGGTATAAGAGGGGGACAGAAGAGGAGAGAACCGAAGAGGACCAAAGGGGTACTTGAGTGGGATCGATATAGAAAGAGATCAATAGTACCTAGGAGGTGGAGAGAGTCCGGAATTTGTAAGGTTTATAAGAACTGCAACATTTTGTAAGCTGGTGATCTAGAGAAGAAGTGAGAAACTCGATCCCAAGGGTTAGATCATAGTCTGAGGATCCTGGTGCGATCTAGCCAGCCTCACAGGGATCGGGAAGCCTGTTGAGATTGTAAGATCCAAGAATGTAACCATGTGCGGCGTGACATATTGTTGAGACATAATAAAGAGACTGAGAGCCATATATTTGTGGACATATCCCGAGAGGGGGTGAACCATGATAAATCTTTCTTTATGTGATTGAATGTATGCATCTCTATTGTTGTTAAGAATTAAATTATAGATGAATGAATGAAGAAACTATTTAGATCTGATGCTTTACATGCATGAATAAGAATGACCATTTTAATCAAGAGGCTAGACTAAATAAATAAATATTATAAGGTACAACCACAGATCTCCACTCATTCCCTGACTGTAAGCACCTGAGTATTGCAGCCACTCATAGAGCTATCTCGGGTGAGACTGCGAAGTACACCTTGTGTACAGCGTTGCCTTCTAGTTTACCAAGGGGGGCGATATTTTTAGAGGGATTTTGTTGGAAGCTTGTTAAATCTGAACCTGGGTCAACCTATGACAGTAAGGTAAGATCAGCATGGTTAACTGATAAAGTAGAATGAGAAACCAACAAATGGTTTTGTTTCCAGTTGGAACATGATGGGACTGAGTGAATGAGATTTGTTGAAGAAGCGTAAAAATAATGCCAAATATGACAACAAGACGTTAAGAGAATGAGAATCTAAAAGGGGATGTTGAGACTATGGAACCCAAAGAAGGAAGAGATAGAGAGTTGGTTGAAAAAAAAGGAGCTGGAATTTGCACAGAAAGATAATAGAAACCCAAAGTTAACACTACACAAATATCTAGACAAGTATGTATTCAACGACTTGCATGAAGTATTTTTCTATGATTTCCCGCATGTGTTGCATGAGTGGATGTTAAGGTTGAAAGACAACCATCCTACAAATTGGATCAGACAGCTAGAGTGGAATCTTGTAGAGATCACGCAGTTACAACAAGTTGACAATAAATGTATGGATGTAGTATCTTTATGGTTAGACAACATTGTTGCAGGATTTATCACAGAATTTGCAATAGATATGGCAAAGTCTTAAAACACAGCAGAGCAACAATTCTTGAAGGGACCTCGAGGTAGGTATATCAAATTGCTATATACTTCCATTAAGATATTATTATATACCAAAGGTGTAATGACAATGGCCTTAGACAACTAAACTTCTCTGCGTGCATGGGGGAAGGGGGGAAGCCCTAACAGGAGAAGGAGAAAGGGAGGGAGAAAGGGATAAAGGAAAGAAGGAGGAGGCCTTGGACCCAATATTGATGGAGGAATATCAGATCAAGAAGATCATGGCAACAACTGGAAGAACACGCAGTGGAGTACCCTACCAATATAAGATGAACACTAAGAAGAGAGCCATAGCCACGAGGGAAGGCTTGGAAAGTGATGAAGAAGAGGTAGAGGATCTTCGGGTTGTCGAGCAGATTGAGAAAATCCTACACGTGAAATATGAAATAAATACAAGAGGTCCAAGAGAAAGAATAGAAGGCAACACTCCTATCCATATCAGTGTTAGTGTGGAACCCACAAACCCATGTGCGACTAATACACCAACAAAAACACCACCATTTAGACAACCAAATTTCAGGAGAAGGAAGATAGCAGGAAGTACATCTACACAAGGAACAACAACTAGGGGAGATAGTTCAGGAAGCATTAGTCAAGTATCTACACCGTGCGGAGGTAGTAGTTCAACATTCAGGATGGAAGGAAATGATCCCACCATCAAATTACCAGAATTCAAGGGAGAGGTGTTAGAGGACCCTGAGAATCACTTGTTCATTTGTGAAAAGATCTGGGAAGCAAAATAGATCACAGATGAGGACACTAAACTTGCGCAGTTAGCCATCACGCTGAGAGATCGCGCATTGGACTGGTACATGATCTTAGCTGTAAACAGTCCACCATGGACAACCAAAATGATTGGAGATATAACAAAACTATTGATAAATGAATTCTAGTTGCCTAGCTCAGAGGATCAATACATGAATGAGATGATAGAGATTAAATAGAAACCAAGAGAATATGTGTGGGAGATTGACCAGAGATTCAAACGATTGAAGGGAAAGCTAAAGTATGTCATGACATATATGTAGCATAGGCATTTGTTTGTCAATTCACTGCTCCCACAGTTGAAATACCCCTTGCAACAACAGAAGTTTCAAACCCAGGTAGAGGCTCTACAGGCATCCCTACAACAGGAAGAGAACCAATATCAAAAAACAGATCCAACCATAGAGGAGCTGAAGGAGGATCTGAATAACTTAGCATTCCAGCTAAACCAGAATAGGGGTAAGGACAAAATATAATTTGTTTGGTGTACCACATGTAGGACAGAAGGATACCATAAGAATGAATTCCCAACATTCGCGCAATACATGGCAACAAGACTTCCAAACCCTTTGCCAATAGGAGGAATACGGTGTGAAATATGTAAGAAATAGGGGCATGATCCATATCATTTTCTAATGATGCAAAAATACCAGACAGTACCCAAGAGTTTGTTGGAAATACTAAAACAACTGAGAGGGGGGGGTGAATTAGTTGTTTGTGAGATTAAACAATTTTATGCCTTTTAAACATTCTTAATCTTTCTTCATGTGTCATTAACAATATACAGCATATGGATAGTAAAAGTAAAGATCATCAGTCACACATAAAACACACACAAAGACAGATTTTCACGAGGAAACCCATAAAGGGNTAGGCAGTCTTTTTCAGTTTTGTACATCATTTACAATTGAGCACCAACTCAATGTGAGGCTGCTACCTCTATTTTACAAGCTGCAACTTTTTTGAGAGCTCCAACTCTTTGGTTTCTCTAGCACCCACTAGAAGGAAGCACCAACTCCCTGAATATTCCAGCACCAACTGGATGGAAGCACCAACTTCCTGAATGTTCCAGCACCAACTGGATGGAAGCACCAGCTTCCTGAAAGTTCCAGCACCAACTGGATGGAAGCACCAACTTCCAGTTACACAGGCTCCAACCTGTATAACATATAAAACTTGTTCTCCCTAGCACCACCCTGCCACCCTAGTTTCTCTGGCTGCAACCAGATGGAAGCTACAACTTCCTGTGTTCAAGCACCCACTTGAACTTCTGAGGACAACAGTCCTCCTGAGCACCTCCCAACCTCCCTAAAATATTAAAGTAATGAATACACAGACAACTTATGCAGATAAATCACTTCTTACCATTTTACTCTGTTATGTAATTCTTCTCTTTCTCTGTCCACCCAGCAAGTCTCCTCTGCATCACATTGTTCTATAATTCTGCTCTTCTTCTGCTTGCTCTATCGTTCTACTCAGCTTCTGCTCTGCTTTTCATCACATTCTGGATATCATCTATAATGTCACACCACGCATCTCCTTCTTACTGTTTCATTATTTTTCCCTTCAGAACATCCAACCGAATTCAGTCTCGCTCATTTTATTTTATACACGATTCCTTGACGATTCCACTTCCCCTTCCAATAGGTAATACAAGGACATCTATCTTGGCAACTGAAACACTAACCGATTTGTCATGATCAGTCTGTTTCTCTTAACAGATTCATAACTGAAGCGTTAATGTATGAGAAAGAACAGCAGCCCTCCGATCAATATTTGATCCAACGGTTCAGATCCCATCGAGATTTCACTCATCGCGATTTCGGCATTCTCAGTGTCGAGATGTACATGTACTCGGAACCCCCGATTCTCCGTTCCCCGATGTGCTCCTTTCCTGAGATTTAGCCCCTTCAGGCTACACAATGGTCCATGTGACCAGCTATCATGTGACTGTCACCATACCTCTCATCGGGGTTTCAGGCTTTACGCTGTCGAGAATCACTGTCCTCTCAAATCCCCGATTTCCGATGAGCCCTTTTCTCCACGCACTGGCCCTCCGGGTCCACATGACCATTACTCCGTGACCACAATCTTACCCCATCAGGGCTACGAGGTTTGTGATGCCTCCATGCATACAACCACGGGATTCTCGATCGTCCAAATACCGACGCTCCGTTACGCTGACAGTTGACCCCCACTCATCGGGGTTTCGCGGATCACGATTCTGACTTGCACAAAACTCTTGTCAACAGGATCCTTGATTTCCCGATAAACAAAATGCTGATGGTGCCTTGATCTTCGACACCTGTCCCTTAGATGGACGGTCCCGATCCCTCCGGGATTTCGAGACTTTCGATGTCAAGTGACTTTGTCATTTCAAAGTCCCGATCGTCGATGCCTCTGCTGACGTCACACGTGGTTTGACACGTGTTAGATCCTGCCACGTGTCACTCTGATTCGTGACTTTCATGTGCCTGAAGTGTTGAATCTGCCTGACACCTGTCATTCCCTGGCTGTGCCACATGTCCCTTGCTGATGTGGTCTGTTGTCGTGAGTTGGATCAACGGTTGAGATGCAATCTTGGCTCAATGGCTACGATTGAATCACAATATCGCTTTTCGCGATTTCGGAGTTCTTGATGTCAAGAGATTTTGGCATTACAAAGTCCCGATCCCCAATACTCCGATACGGGCTGTGATCAACGGTCCAGAGCACTTCTTATCCAACGGCTGTGATTACATCGCGAAATCGCATATCGCGATTTCGGGTTTTTCGTTGTCATTGTTCAGGAGACTCGTGAAAATCCGATTCCCGATTCTCCGATGAGCAAAATCAACGGTCCATATCTCAAGCTTGCTTTAACGGCTGCGATCAAATCGCGAAATCGCATATCGCGATTTCGGGGTTTTTGTTGTCGAGTGAATTGGACATTTCAAAGTCCCGATCCCCGATTCTCCGATGGCTTATCTCTCTCGCAGCTTCTACAGATCTGACGGCTATCAGCCTTTCGGAAAATTTGAATGGGATCCAACGATCACTGACTCTTCTCCTCCCGATTATTGTTGCGCTGCTATTCATTTCTATTGTCATCACTGCAACCACAACAGTACTTGCCATCAATGACAAGTATACGCTGATTTGATGTATGTTAACTTAATTTGCCAACAGAGTTCATATTGCAACTTTTGCAAGTCAGTAGGCCATGATGACAAAGACTGTGGGACCATGGACCTGATGAGGGAAAGAGCCTCAGATGCTTATAGGGTGCAGGAAAAAATGATGACTGGGCAAGCTGCACCACAATTTAACCAAGTACCAACCCCATATAACACTACGCAGCAACAATATAACAATGTGCATCCGTAGTACAATACCGCACAACCACACTATAATATCGCGCAGTATAACCAGGCACCCCAGTACAACACACTGCGAGGAGATCGAGCTGGCTACTTAGGTGGAGGAAGAGGAAGAGGAGGCTTTGGAAGAGGCAAAGGACCAGTGGTATGCTTAATTCATCTCTTTTAGTGCAGCTTGTAGTAGAAAACGATTATGAGAAAGGTAGGTATATTTCAACCTCTTCATCGATATCTTCCAATGTCATTATTCTTACAATGCACATGGAATCGACTCCTTCATCACGCACAAACACAACTAGAGGAATATCCCATAGTTAGATGTGGATCCATCAACAACCTCTCCACTTTATTGTTGATAGTGTAAGTTAGAAAAACTTGATTTATAAGGTCACTATATAGCCACTAAACAACCTTCTAAGATTAGATGACTCTACACAACGAAGGATTTATGCATCACCATGCAATGTATGTTCTATTAGACACCATATACCCTTGGAAATATGAGTTTATGTGTGATGTAGCACCCTTGGAAATATGCAACATTTTATTTGAAACCTTGCCTGTCAGGGAAACATGTCATTTAAAAATCACAATCACGGAGCATCATCCTTGAAATCAAGGTCAAATTATTCCAAGTTTTGGAGGTAAAACATAAATTGAATTTTTATTTGGTTGTAAGGACACATTGACTATTGTAGTCAATCATACACATAAATCCCTTATATTAATTGCATGACCAATTATTTAATATTAAACTATCATGACCAAACCAATGTTCTTCACTATCTAACGAAAATCCAATGCACTTATTTTCAAACATAGTGACAAGTCACATGAACTCTTCCCATTCCAAACCATAATAGAACTGTATAGTTATTCCTTTGTAATGTTGTCCCTCTACACAATGAGAAGGCCCAACAACTGATTTTAATAAACTACACAGTGCTTCCAATTGCATGAACAATTGAGTGTGTCACATGCACTATTAAGAAAATGACATTTAGCAATGACTTTTAGTGTGACTTTTAGTGTTAATGTATGAAAAAAGTTAAAAATAAATAAAAAAATACAAAAATCTTCTCAAATAGTTATAGAGGATTTCATGAAAGTTTTGTAGAGGTTTTTGTTTGAATGAAGGAGATTGTTGTGGATGTTTGGGTCTTAAAAAATGGTGCAACAATACACTAATGTTATGTGAGCCACATGGTTAAACCTAAACATTTCACAACTGTGAGCTAATATTACAACACAAAGCATTAATGCTTTAAAATCAATATAAAGCATTGTCTCATTGAATCATGACATCCTAATGTTTCACTCCTAGACAAGAATATATGGCACCCCCAATCATACAAGATGTGTTGGTGCATCAAAATAGACACAAGGCACCAATGAGCCAAAATAGTCATTTCACACCGTGAAGCCTAAGATTCTAGTAAAACATGTTATTGTACAACGTGTTCTTAATAACAATGAAACTCAGAATCATCAAAGTACTATTGTGCCTTGGAATTATCAAAGCACCATTGCACACTATTAACAACAAAGCACATGTGTGTAGTATTAACCAGGTATAGATTTGAAAAAACACTGGAATATTATGTCAAGTAATGTTTTTACCATGAAATATTTGTTTGTTTAGACACTTATCATATTATGATCAATGTTGTACAATTTCTATTCATAATTTTATTAATAATTTACATTAATACTTTTTAATGTAAACATTGCAATATTTTGGAGTGTAAATGAATGTATAGAATATCATACCAAGCAATTAGTTGATCATTATAATATGTTGGTGATGAGCATATGGAACAATGATATAAACATGTTTTCAAATGTTGTACATAAATAAATAAACTCAAAATATATTAAACAATAACCTTTATTTTCAACTATGATTATGACAACGTACAAAAGGTTGAAATAACCAAAATATACAATAATCAACATTTCAGACATATTAAATATGATAAATAAAAACTCTAATAAATTGGAAATTCTAAAAGGACATCTCATTTGTTGTGTAGGTTCTTTCAATGATGCTTGTTTTTTCAACTCATGGAAATGATGCCATCCACACATCATGGCACTATGCACTCTATGAACATATAAATATAGGTAATTATACTTAAATGGTCTTTTATATTACAATACACCTTATTTATTGATTTTTAAAAAAAATATTTGTTAGTATACTTGCACAAGCATTCATTGCTTTGTGAATGATACCCATATCATTGATGTATTATTACATTATTTCAACAATTTAATCGTTAAATGTTGTTTTTTTTTCTTTTTTCTAGTAGAAAATTTCTCAATATATATTAAATATATGTTGTTCTCAAAACAGAGTACCAGTGTGCAAGTACATAGGCATCTTAGGTGTCTTCACCATACAAACTACCACACCCCACCGGGTAGTGTTAAATCAAAAGAGTCCAAAAATTACATACAGCCTCTCTAAGACAATCCATATAAAGTCCCAAATCTAAAGCCTAGATTTCATCAAGTGAAATAGATGTAATCATATACAAAATATAGTAATAACTATCCCCATCCCCTGGGACCAGGCAACTCAGATATAAAGACGAAGTGTGAGTGGGGGTCCCTCCTGGACATCCTGCCATTTGGAATAATGAATCCTTCCTTCCGGGGCCAATAGCGCTGTCTTCGAGAGTGAATCAGCAGCCTCGTTTTCTTCCCTATAGAAATGTTCAAAATTTAAATCTTTGAAAAGGGGTATAAGGGACCTTATCTTATGCTTCCAACCTGTAAGAGATGTCACAAAAAGTTTTCACTTGTTGTTTATCTAGTCAATCACAATATTAGAATCCCCAAGTACCTGAAGCTATGCAAGATTAAGTCTAGAGTCTAAAGTTAAGGTGGCCCAAGCACCAAGGAGCTCAGCCCTCGTATTCAAACCCAATCGACAGTTGAATGTCCACATGTAGATAGTGGCCTCTCCAATCTTAATAATACCACTAGCCCCACTCGTAGTGCCATTGTTTTGCGACGCACCATCAAACCAACCAACATTTGGAAAAACTAAATCAAGCGATTTCCTAATCCTTTTGGGAATAAATTTTGTAAGTGCACTTGTGCCTACCTTCAGTCCATGGATCTGAGCTAATGCTCCCTATACAGATGGTGTAGTTGATTCAAAAATAATCTTATTTCTAATCAGCCAAATAGTCCATCATTTCACAACAGGTAAACTGTAGTTGTTCTTCTCCTTCTTCTGTCAGTTATCAAAACACTGTATCAACGTATTGCCTCCCCAAACTATATTGAAATTATATTCAATTGCCAAATATTTCCAGATGTCGAGTGTGAAAGGGAAGTAGACCATGATATGTAGGATCGATTTCTCCTCTCTAAGACATAGAGAACAGATGCTCGGTCCTTCCCAGCCTCTTCTCCTCAGATTATCCCAGGTGAGGACTTTATTTTCAAATGCAAGCCATAAAAACAATTTTATTTTTAGGGTGATCTCCCAAGACCAGAAGGTCCTTTGCCAGCTAGTGATTGGAACTGTCCAGTATTCCCGAGCTAATGTATTGTAAATATTTCTGACTGTCAAGACCCCAGAGTGGTCACCGTCTGACCAAATAAGCACATCGTCAATAGGTTTTAACTAAATACCCGAGAGTATAAGTTCTTTGCAGTATGCAGTCCACTCAGCCGCCAAAGTACCAGTGAGCCTCAACTCTTCACATGATCTCCATTGATTTGTAATAAAACCACAGGAGGACTGCGCATATGCTTGGTATAACAAATTAATATTGTGTGCCTTGAGTGCCCCACGTAGGTTGTTCGATAATAGAGAAGACATGTCCAATCCCAGGATTTTATCCAACCCGATTAAGATTGAGTGTCCATTCCCTGGCTTCCAGCTGATCCATCGGCTAATAATAGGAAGAGATTTCATTAAATATTTCCAAACTTGAGAGGCCCTCGGTTGGATGGGCGATACAGATCTAAGCCAAGTTTCCACTGAGTGATATGGGAAGTATTTATATTTTACCACTTTATGCCAAATCCCTTCTTTAAACAATGCATGCCATAATGAATTTGTAGCCAAGGCACGGCTAAACAGAAAGAGATTCCTAAAGCCCCAACCACCAAGGTGTTTTGGCTTGGCAAAAGTCTCCTAGTTGCAAAGATGTATCCTCTATTTTTCCCCCCTCCTGCCCAACGGAAATCAAACATAATCTTTTGAATCTTTGAGAGTATTGAAACTGGTACCGCCACCAAAGCCATCCAATACACAGACTATGTTTCCAGGACTGATTTTATTAGTATATATCGGCCACCCAATGTCAGCCAACGATTACACCACTGGTTAATCCACTTTTCAAATTTAATTAACAGCCACCTCCAATCAGAGAAAATACTCTTACCATGTTTTAAATGATATCCCAGATATCGAAATCCCACAGCCAAATCCACAAAATTATAATTGAACAGTCTTCTATATGTGGCTAGTGAGTCCTCATGGAACCCGTTATAATGGAAAGTTGATTTTTTAGGACTAATCCTTAATCCCAACACACAACAAAAAGTTTCCAGAATAGACTTAATCACCTGCCATTCCTCCACAATAGCTTTAGACATGATTAATACATCGTCAACAAATATAAGATGAAGTATTTTGATAATCCTAGAAACTTTAACACCTGAAAGTAAGCCTTCCACCTGGCCCTTTTTTAAAAGAAGACAAATACACTCCAATATAAGAATAAATAGCAAGGGCGAAAGCAGACATCCTTGACGTAACCCACGCTCACTTGTGAAAAATGATGTGGCCTCCCCATTGATCAACACCGCAAAGGAGGAACTGACCATGCAACTCATAATCCATTGAATAGTTTGTAAACTGAAACCAGTTTGAACTAGAATTGAATGCAGAAAGTCCCAATTTACACTGTCATATGCTTTCCTAAGGTCCAGTTTGAGAATATTTTTTTTTTGTTTCCTGTCCTTTATACTATGGATGCACTCTTGTGCTGTACCAATAGCATCCAATATATGTCTTCCCTTTAAGAAACCAAGTTGGTTACAAGTTAACTCCCTCGAAAGAACTGGTTTGATCCTATTTGCTATAACTTTTGAAACCAGCTTATAACAAAGGTTGCAAAGGGCAATAGGTCTAAAATTTTCAAAATATTGCGGATTATTCTCCTTTGGGATCAGAGCCAGAAAGGTCGTGTTAAGAGAGCCTCTAACCCTCCCTCTCATCCTTGTATCTTCCACTAGATCTAATAAATCATCCCCCACCACATCAAAAAATTTAATATAGAATTCAATCATCCAGCTGTCCAGGCCTGGACTCTTATCAATTGAGAAGAGTTTTAGAATTTCCCAGATTTCCTGTTTGGTTATCGATCTGTCGATTTGGATGGAATCCTCAATAGTTACAAAGCGGGGCTAAATCCGAGCTAGTTCCAACTGTAACTCAGGTGATATAACGGGATCCTTTGTAAATAACTTCTTAAAATATCTTTTTGCCTCCTCCTTTATATCATATTTCCCTCTATGTAACTGTCCCACTTCATCCTTGATTTCCCATATGTGTTTTTTATTCCTCTTCCCACTTGCCAACTTATGGATAAACTTAGTGTTACAGTCGCCACTTTGAAGCCAAATAGCCGGACTTTTTTGCCTCCATTGTTCTTCTTCATTCAGTAAGAGTTGATTTCATTCTGTTTCCAAAGTCTTTAATTTGTTGTCGCTAGTTCCCGATCTTGGTAATGCAACTATAACATCCTTGATCTCTCCCTCCAATGTAACAAGTCTTCTTTGTTGTACCGCCCTTTTCAGTTTTTCCCAGGACTTTATCCAGGCCTTTAAGGTTTTTAATTTCCACACAAACCTGTATTGAACATCAGATTCTGCTGATAATACAAGATCATTCCGAACTTCCTTTACAATGGACTCAAAATCATCCTCAATTAACTAGGTTGGATTTAGTTTGAAGGGAAAAGATAAAGGATAGGGTTGATAATCAAATTGAACCACCATCGGCACATGGTCGGATACAAAAGGAAGCTCCACCCATGCCCTATGCCTACCCATCTCTCTGAGAAGATCTTCAGAAATAAGAATGTGATCCAACCTCTTTGATATCAAATCCAACCCACCCTTGCCATTTTTCCAGGTCGGTGTCAGAGCAACCGGAGCCAAATCAATCAAGTGATAAGTCAATATCAAATCTTTAAAATAATCTACCATTTTATCTAGATGAGCAGACGCTCCCCAAACTTCATCCGTGCCAATGATAAAGTTAAGATCACCAATCAACGTGTCACATGGTTAAATGTTTATTTTCAATACTTTAATTCTATTGTTTAAACATAGCACGTTCTAGATATAAGAAATTCATATATTAATCAAAATACGAGTTAATACTAATACTTATTTAGAAAGTATTCTTTCATATTTTAATACCACAACATACACTCACAACATCTCTCCAATCTAATAGCAAACACCTTTACACCAAACTTAACCAACAATGTAACATGTATGATCGATTGCAAATTATAACATGAAAACTATGACAAATACTAAGTACATTTAGTTTTAAAAAATGTGTTTGTCATGTTCATCCCTTTTTTCTTCAAACACCCATTTCTTATCTATTTCTTGTTTTCCATTTTGAGCTCTTTTTTGCAAAATTAAAATAGATAAAAACTCAATGACGATGCACATTTTTTTTTTTAAGAGTATACATTGAAAGAGAACACACCTTTTTTTAAGACTCACACATGAAATTGACAATGTCAGTGAAATCAATTTCTAATTGTAAATTGTAATCAACTCGTAATCAACTCTGGTTTGATCTATTCAACATGGCAGAAGGTTATGTGCATATGCACAATTTTATGGTTTTTAAATTGACAATGTCAATGAAATCAATTTCTAATTGTAAATTGTAATCAACTCTTATTTGATCTATTCAACATGGCAGAAGGTTATGTTATGTGCATATGCACAATTTTATGGTTTTTAAATTGACAATGTCAATGAAATCAATTTCTAATTGTAAATTGTAATCAACTCTTATTTGATCTATTCAACATGGTACAAGGTTATGTGCATATACACAATTTTATGGTTTTAAAATTAACAATGCTCATGTCTTTATCAAAGAAAATAAATATTACACAATCAAGATTTGAATTCATCACCCTTAATGTTCATGAAAAATATTATATAATCAAGATTCGAATTCATCACCCTTAATGTTCATGAAATCCTTACAATAGAATGTGTTGCTCTGTGAATTTATGAGCTTATTCTCATGGATCAAATTCGTAGCAATTAATGAAATCTTTATAATGTTCATGAAATCCTTACAATAGAATGTGTTGCTATGTGAATTTATGAACTTATTCTTATGGAGCAAATTCATGGCAATTAATGAAATCTTTACAATATAATGTGTTATGGTGTGAATTTATGATATTATTTTTATGAATCAACAAAATGTGTTTTTGTTTCCATATTTATATATTCTTATATTTATAAATGATATTTTTAATAAGTTTATCAACTTAAAATAATATTTTTCATCATAAAAAATTCAAACCAAACATACATAATTAATTGAATATTTAATTGCATTGCTAATAACTAATTAAACTAACTTCTTAAACCATCTACATACACTTTTAATATAGTTAATATATATATAATTATTACTAAGAATTATTCCATTATTATCACTAAACATATGCGTCGATAATAATCGAGTCTATACATATTAGTGTAAGTATAGACTTCTATTGTGGTAAAAGATGAGAACATAATTATTTTTGAAGATTTATTCCATTATTGTCGTTAAACTTATGCACAATAATAATAATAAAATCTACACTTGGTACTCAATGAAGGGTAACCTATGCTATAAAGTTGGAAAAATGAGAACTCCCATCGAGTAAAGATTTATGTACATTTAACTCTTTCTTCTTTGTTCTCGTCATGGTGCCGTCTTATTATATTCCAAAGACATAAAAGTAAATAAACAAGTGTTGTATGGCAACGTAGTCCCTGCCAGGTTGGAATGGGAATAAATGCATTGTTATGGCGGGACCGAGCACAGATACGTGGGAAGCATCTTGAAGTACATGTGGTATCAATGAAAAGGATGACTTGTGGCAGCATGTCACAAGCCAGCCACAAAACATTTGGCTTGTAGATGACCCCCAAGGTTAATATGTGAACGAGGCAGTTTTTTCCTTATGCAAACGAGGCAGTTTTTTCCTGGGGTGTGTATAGTTCAAACATGGGACTTAGACAATTTCTGTCTCAATGAGTTGCAATAAATGTTCCTGGAAAAGAGGACCAGGAAGCATACACATTAAACATTCAAATATAATAAACACAATTTCCTAACATCCAACATAGTTGAAGGAAAAAAAAAATAGCATTTCCGAATTAGTTTTCTTTGAAATTTATCAAAAATTAATAATGCCTTGCAAGAAAGGTTCCTGGAAAAAAGGACCAGGAATCACACACATTAAACATTCAAATATAATAAATACAATTTCCTGACATCCAACATAGTTGAAGGAAAAAAAAATTGCATTCCCAAATTAGTTTTCTTTGAAATTTATCAAAAATTAATAATATATGTTACATATTTCTGGAATCTGTTCCATATTTCTGGAAATTTAAATGTGTTTGTCATATAGACTAGGATTGGGGCTCCTGCGGACCATAAAAGAAATAAGTACAAGAAATAGGACTGTATAAAGGAGAAGTGGGCGACAGTAGAGAGGAAGACCTGAAAAGAAGAAATTGGAAGTTATGAGTCTTTGGTTAGAGATTTCTATTTAAAGAGGTAGAATAACTAGATTGATAAAGAAAACAAGATGTGATCAGTATAGACTTACTATGAAGCCGATGCATTTTTGTTGTTGTCATCGACGACCACTGGAATCGTGCCAACCGGTTGTTTCCCTTTGTCAATGAGCTTGTCCATTCTCTGTTGGAACCATTCTTCAATGTAGCTTCTCATGGAGGCCACGTTGATTTCATCCTGTATTTCTATGTCGAAAAGCTCATTTTCTAATTTCCTTAGATCCATATAAATACTATGCAGAGTCTATTCAATTTCTTCATTGTGTGCCAAATAGTCCACTAGCCAGTTCTCGACCTCATATACACCATATTCAAGGATGTCGTAAAACTTTTCTAAAGACAACCCCTTTAAAATATCTTGTTCATCGAAGGCTTCATTGGTCAAGGACAAGGATTTGAGGATTAAGTTTGGGTCTTGAACCTCGTTGGTACTTCTATCTAAGTCTATTTGGTCATGTTTCTGAATAATTCTTTTTTTTCTAATATGGCTTGTTCACGTGATTTGACAATGAGCTACATGTTCTTAACTTTCATTTGCCAGCATGCTTTTAATTGTTTGATTCGCTTTGGGGAGGGGAGATCCTCTTGTCTTCTTTTCAGATATGAGTTGTTGATGGCATGGTTGTCAAAAGGGGTCACCATCTGTTCATAGAAACATTCTTCATTTTTTAAATTTGTTTGCAAATGTCCATGCAAATCATTTTCCCTCTTTCGAAATGAAGCTATATTTTGTGATGTTTCCCAGGCTTCAGTAATTAGCTGCATTCTTTTCTTGATGTTCTTTTATACAACGGCTCTACACGATGTGAGGAGGCTGGAGGATCCTTTTAACTTGGCTACAGGGGTAGCAGGCATGGTTTTTTCTAAAGGACTGGAAAACTCTGGGGTAGTAATGAAATCCTCCTCCAATTCCTTGACTCGGTTGTTCAGTCTGCCATTCTTCGCTTCAATTCATCCAATGGAATCATCAAGAACATCACCAGTTACGCGGTGAAATCGAGAGATTTGGGACAACCGCATTTTCCTAAAGTTAATCTATGTACGAGATTTTCCTTTCTTATTTGTTACATCTCTCTTTTCAATGATTAAATTTTTAGATTGGCTGTCAAAAACAACGCTCTGGAATATGAAGAATTCATCTTCGTAAAAAATGTCAGTCTCAACTATTTCCATTGTCGAACTATGGTGCATCGCGTCCGCGGATGGGTGAACTTTGTGCATGTACTCAATTTCATTTTCAAGATGCATGTGCTCACTTTCAATTTCGGGTTCTTCTGCCTGCCCTACAATGTTTTTTCTCTTCTTCGTCAGGGGAAGCTTGTGAGAACTATCAATTTTTGCGCGAGGAGGGTTCTTATATCCTCCTCTGTTTGAATATTTTTGGGTTTCTTTCTTACTGGGGTGGGCCATTGACGCGGTGCTCCGTGATTTCGTGCTCTTGGGAGTGTTGGTCGGGGACTGGACACTCTTCTCACCAGATACTTTTCCCTGTTGTCTATACAATTCAGTCACGCTTTGCAATGTCTCTACATCGCAATCGTCAGAAGCATGTGTGTCGTCGTCACTGTCTCTATCTTCGGTCAGGTGTCTATGGATAAAAGAGCTTCTAAAGCCAACTGATAGTAAATGTTCTCGAAAAATACCATTATGGTCGAACCCTTTTATCCTTTCAACATATGTTAGGTTCAAGTTCTTGAAATGGCCTATGAATTCATCAATATTTTTGACGTTTCTGCACATGAAGTCCCCGACTTTCCAGGGCAAAGGAAGGAACTGTTTTTTTCTCTTGTCATGGAAAAAATGCAACCAGTGGTTGTATTGCCTTGCTATCTCTGTAACAAACATCTTGTTAGTGATGTGGCATGGAAGGAAAGAAAGATTTTCCTTGGAGCCAAAGACCATTAGTACACTGTAATTTTCCTTTTGTTCAAGTGTCCCCTTCCTGTCCAAAAAATTGGTTGCCTGGCCAGACATCCGGGGAGCATCCTTTCCTAACAATAAATCTTTTAAAACTGAGACGAAGTTATTAAAAACCTCATAAAAATAATGAGAGGCCTTATGCCTCCACAAGGCCTGGTACTAGAATGTTACTTGGTGGAATTCATAGTTTATTTTCTTGGATAGAGACAGTTTTGGAAATGGACATCAATGCGCTATTGTGAAAATCAAGTAGGATGACATATAAAATTTATTTGATCTTTGAATTGTGATAGATGGGAAGATATTTCAATGGAGATTAGCTTCCCCCAATCGAAAATGAATTTTTCCTTGACTGTGAAGTACAAAATATAAATAACTATACGGGAAATGCTTGTCGTGGATTCATGTCCCGTTATTCTTGTAAACAACCAAGAAATTTCCCAGAATGGATTTCTAAAGGAACTGACCTGCAACTTTGTGATATCTTCAGGAACTGTTGTTAGGTCTTTGAAGAACTCGGGTAAGAGGTCCAACCCGTTATCATGTTTTTCTAGGAACTGCTTGCAGTCTTGTCCTCTGAAGGTCAATGTTGGCTCTGAAAATCTTAACATCTTGCAGAAGACCTGAGGTGACAAAGAACAGGAGAATGGTAGCGCAGTGGAATAATTTTTGGCTTGAAATATATTTTTTGTCACACCAAGAGACCACCTCCTTACAGTTAAAAACCTCAGGGACGCAGCTTGCATGAGCGATTCCAGAGGTCCAAATCACTTCGTTCTGGGCGGAACGAGATGAATAGTAAGAGTATGCCCTGGACCACTAGAAGTTCTGGTACTCACGTTCGAATATATTCACTGTATCTCCACAGAACTGTTGTTGAGCTGCTGCCATAAGTTTACAAGAACATTTGTTTGCTCCAAACGATGTCTGAAATGAAGAGTTGGAAGGGATAATACAACCCTATGCAAATCTTGGTCCAAATGTGTGTGAATGGGAGATCTCCTCAAGGCTTTCACTCATTAATGACAATTTCGACGGTTGTTGCATGATGCATTGTTAGCATTAAAGACTAGTAACTGCATACATAGAAGTGCGAACATGGCAGATACAGCAATGAGCAATTAAGGATTGGATATTTATTGAATGAGCCAACACGACAACCCGTGTTTGAGATGAACAATTGAAAGGGATAAATAAATCTCCGCAGATCTTGGTTTAATGCGTATTAATGGGAGATATCCTCGAGCGTTTCGCTCACTAATGAAAATGTTGACGGTTTCTGCATGGTGAGTTGTTAGCATGAAAGGTTACTAATTGCATATTAAGAAAGAAATACGAAGGTCGTGGGGACAGGAAAGAGCAATTAAGGAGTGTCTAATTATCGAAAGTGGTTGGGTGGGCTTCAAAATAGGGTTCCAAGGTACAACTATTGGAGTTGAGAGCCCGAGGGTCGAATTGTATGTCTCAGAATTTTTTTAGTGAAAAATGCATAACACAAAAGAGGGCATGATGGGACAGTCCAGAGGGAAATTTGTATATCACGGAAGTCCAGGAAATGTTTGCAGGACACAGAACAATGGAAGTGCAAACGTGAGCTCTCCTATCCGGGAACCTGCAATCGAAAAAGTGGCTCAAGTATGGAATAGAGAAACGGCTGGGTGGATTCGTTTTTGCTAATATATTGAAACTTGTAATATATATCACATTGTGTGGCAAGATCTTTTCTGCATGTCTCTGTGCAGAAAAGAGAAAATAAGAGAAGATAAATTAATTTAAATTCGAGGAGTCGAGCTTCATTTAAATTTCATTGTCCCGTCGTCGCTTTTTCTTTTTAATGACGGTCTGTACAGTTGTTGCATGATGAACTGTTGGCATTAAACCTTGGTCGAGAACAGTAAAAAATGACTAAGAATTGGAGATTTCATGAACCCACCAACCCGAGGAACCACGAAAGAGATTCCATGAAATGGGCAAGTATGGAAAGCGATCGAACATGCTTCAAAATTAGGGTGACAATGGTTCCCCAGGAGACATGATTTCCCGAGGGTCAAATTGTATGTCTCGGAACTTGAGTGCAAAATGTGTACCACGGAAGAGGGGATGATATGGGAGTCCAACGGTCAATTTGTATATGGCAGAAATGTGGGAGATCTCCTCGAGCGTTTCTCTCATTAATGACATGTTTAAGGTTCATGCATGATGAAGCTTGCTAATTACATATCCAGAGAAAATTAGGAAGGTGGCGGGGACAGGGAACAACAATTAAGGAATGGCTAATTATTGAAAGCGGTTGGTGACACTTCGAAATAGGGCTAGAAGATACAACCAGCAGAGATGAGGACCTGAGGGTCAAATTGTATCTCTCGGGAGTGTTGACCGCAGAACATGTAACACAGAAGAGGGAATTATGGTGCATTCCTATGGACAAATTGTATATCACGGAACATCAGGTACTGTTTGCTAGTTGCGAAACATTGGAAACACAATCCTGAGCCCGCCAGTCTGAGGACCCACAATCGAAAAAGTGTCTAAGTATGGAACATGAAAACAGTAGGCTGGACTCTATACACAGTAAATGTACAATGTCATGGAGATACAACCAACTTGGAGTTAATTATTGAAAGGAACGACGGACGGTTGGGCTCGTGACGGGGCATTCCAGCAGACAAATTGTATATTGCAGAACTTTGGGCACTGTTTGCAAGTTGCAGAAGATTCGAAACACAATTTTGAGGGCGTCAATCCGAGAACCCGCAATCGAAAAAGTGTCCAAGTATGGAATAGGGAAACGTTGGCCCAGACTTGTTTTCGCTAATATATTGAAATTTGTAATAGATTTACCATTACCTGGCAAGATCTTCTTTGCATGTTTCTAGACAAGTTATGTATGGATGGTTAGTCCTTGAGGCTTTTTCTTATTAATGACGATCTTTACGGTTGTTGCATGATGGCGTCTTATCTTTAAACCTTTGGTGTTTCATATTTGGAAAGAAGTATGAGGATGGCTGGAACAAGAAACAGTTACTAGGAATTGGAGATTTTGTGAACCCGCCAACGCGAGGAACCAAAATAGGGTGACAAGGTCTCCCTAGAAGACGTGAGGCCCCGATGGTCAAATTGTAGCGCTCAGAACATTTGAATGCATAATGTGCAACACAAAAGAGGGGGACGACGTCGGAGTTCGACAGTCAATTTTTATATGGCGGAGCTCCGGGTGCCAATTTTTTCGTACCAGTGTGTTCAGTTGTCACTAGTAAGACCATAATCAATGTATTTTGGGAAGGGTGTGAAGTTAGTGGGGATGGAAGGCAACGAAAAATACTTTGAAACATTTGTGAACCCTGGTAGAGTGAAGCTTGCGAGTTCGAGGAGTCCACGGTGGAATTGTAGATCACAAAAGTTTTGAGTGCAAGATGTATATCACGGAACAAGAAGCAGCAAAGTTCGAAAGGGCCAACCCAACAACTGTGGCCATAAAATTGGCTAAGCATGGAAAGGAACAGTCATCGGTCAGATTCCTCATGTGAGGATATGGATGGAGATGAAGATATGTCAGCCTGCCAACCTTGGAACCCGTGATCATAGAAAGGCGACTAAGTATATAACCAGAAATCGATAATAGACGGGAAGAAGAAAAGGGAAAAAGGGCTAAGTATCTTACAGAACAACATCTATTGTTCTTCTATTAATGCCAATCTTTTCGAACCCCTGGTCAAGCCTCACTAGTAAAATCATAAGTTGCAGATCATAGAAGTTCTTTGGGTGCAATATGTATATGACAGAATAGGGGACATAATTGTTGGATACCGCAAACCCAGGACCCGGTGGTCAGATAATTGGCTAAGTATTGAAAGGGACTGCAGTCGGTCAGGCTCATGGTGTGAGGATATAGATAAAGATAATCATCTGCCAATCTACGAATCCAGGAGGCCATGATCATAGAGATGTGACTAAATATAGAACCACAAAGGGATAATAGAGGGTGAGAAAACATGGAAAATTTAAAGAGAAAGTGTTTATATTTATTCCAATAGTATTCATATTAATATAAATTAATAGATTATTTCTGGTCCAAATGCAAATCATCTTCCAATTTGCAGGATGTTGTTCGGTTCACAAATTTCGTTGAAACCCATAAGCAATAGAAAGAACAATAT
>ML783259.1:199589-225392 GCA_009831015.1 Picea engelmannii | reverse complement strand
CGCCGACAAAAAAAAGGAAATATGTACAATAATGAAGCTTGTGGACAGTGTTTTATAGATTTCAACATGACCATCAAATGCTTGATTCATAAAAAACAACGAGTTGAATTTTAAAATCGGGTCTTGGACTTCATTGGTGTTGCCAACTAGATCTATCTCAACTTTTTGAATAGCTTGTCTCTTCTAGATATGGCCTGTCTGCATTAGCTGGTTATTCAACATTCCATACTTTGCTAAGTGTTAATTTCCCTCTGTCGTCGAAAACTTGGGGTTTAAGATGCCTTCCTTGTAATGTTCCTGATCATTGACATCTAAGACAACTTAGAGATGCAATTCAGGCCCAATTCAAAGACGAGGGAGTGGTTTTATGTGACGTCAGCTTTGGGGGAAACAAATCTTGTTAGCCAACAAAAGATGAGACAAAAAAAAAACAAGTATGTTGTGACTGCTATTCTCCCTGTATTCGATCATTTGTTTGGTTGAAAAGTCTGCCTGAATATTTGTATGTTGAACTTCTTTGTTTTATTACTATAAATTGGAAGGGATGTCCAAGTCAACTGCAAAGTGTTCCTCTATTGAAGTACACGACTTCTTCCAGCAACACAGATCTGACAAGTGTGTCAAATGTTTCAGATCACATCAGAATATATATTTCGTCGTAGGGGTGGTAGACATGGCGGCCCACAAAATGGCCTGGAATGTTCGGAAGTGATGCCAAATATTACTCCATGCCTGGATACACTCAGAAGGAAATTATAAAATTGGATACCCATGAACGTGAGAAACTGTATGCGCGTTTCAATCAACATTATAAAATTACGAAACGTTTTATGCCAAAGTTGTAACAGACTTGACAGACAGCCATTTTTTATGTCAAAGAGTGTTGAGCGACCTTTGGATGCAGTAATAGACTCGACATACAATCAAATTTTGATCACTACTGATACTAATGTCAAGTGCAAGAAGTCATGATCACAGGCTCCAGGTAGTTTCACCTTTATGCATCCACATTAGCGGTGACCCCAAGCTCCAGATAGCTTCGTCTTCAGACATTGACATTGGCAGTGAAAATGGGAACAGTGCTATTAACTGCAGTGTGGCAATGTGATGAACAAGCACGGTTGTCATTGTCAAAGCACTTAGACTACAGGAGTGTTAGACCTGCAAAGAAAATCAACTTTAGCATTTCTTTGTCATGACAACTACAATATTGCTTTGAGTCCATAAATCTTTGGACATTGGGTGTCATGTGCGATAATGACCTTGACATTAGGTACATGTCAGACATCTATTATCTGAAATTGCGGTGTTAATGCAATTGCCATAGTGGATGACGGCTCAATTGCATTGGCATAAACAATATTAATTGTGTGATTAATTAACATCCTAGAAGGACGTGAATCCCAAACAATGCCTAAAACATTTCGAACAGTCGCGTGTTCAAAAAATACATTGTTCTATATTTTAAAAAATAATAAATTGTAGGTGGAAACAGCTCTGGAATACACCACTACATTAAGGTCTCTTTTAAAGAATGAAATAAAATGATTACATGAAGGTGGTAATAAAAGGTGATTTTCAGAAACCAAATCATTACCTTAATACGCAAAACTTTTTGCAAAAGGTGGTAGTATAAAGTAATCCTCAAAAAGTGTTGCAAAGTCCATAATCCAGAATTAATTCCCATTAAATTTTCCCAGTTACATGTTGATGCAATCATTAGAAAGTTTTGAGAGCATCGCTCCCTATTTATATACCCACATTCAAGTAGGAGGAGAATATTCGTGCAAAGAGGGGCAAGCTCATTGACCCAGATGCAATCATGTGCATAGGAATAGTAAAACAAATTGTACAATGGCGATAGAAAGTTGATTGTATGTGGAGTCTGTTACTACATCCAAAGGACAGTGAACAAACTTTGACAAAGAATATGACCTTCTATCAAGTCTATTACCACACCCAGAAGTAGCTCAACAAACTTTGAAATATAAACTTCTGTAATTTTAGGATGTCCATTCAACCACCCATACATGTTCTCATACTCACGACAATCCAAATTTATAATTTCCTTCTGAGTATATTCGTGAATGGAGTAATATTTCGCGTCATTTCCGAATATTACAGACCATTTTTCAAGCCACGATATGTGTGACTCCTCTGACGAAAGATAAATTCTTGTGTGGTCTGCAGAATTTGATACACTTGCCAAATATGTGTTGTTGGAAGAAACTATATACTTCAACGAAGGAGCATTTTGCAGGTGACCTGAAAGTCTCTTCCAACTCCCAGTAAGAAAACAAAGAAGATCAACACACAAATCTTCAGGGAGGCCTTTCAACCATCCAAAGCATCGAATATAGGGACAACACCAATCACAAGACACTTGATTATTATTTTTTTGTGTGTCTGTGTTTCTGTTGGCTAACAGAGTTTTTTTTTGCTCAAAGTTGACGCCACATAAAACCATTCCCTAGTCTTTCAATTGGGCCTGAATGGCATCTCTAAGTTGTCTCACATGTCCATGACCAAGAACATTACAACGAAGGAACCTTAAAGCCAAACTCTTCGATGATAGAGAGAAATGGGAATAAGTATTTAAAATCAACATTGGAGGATGATAGTATAATCTTTCGTAGATTTTGGTTTAATTCATTTTAATGGCAGATGCCCTTGATATTTACGCTTATTAATGCCAATATTTTCGAATATGTGTGTTGAACAGTCACCAATAGCACGAGTTAACATTCCCATATGCAAGAAGATTCTAAAATATGACAACCTGTAACATATGCATAGTATTAAAGAGGGACATGACGTCAAGACCTCTGTGGATGACACGTTTGTGGATGGCAGTGTGGTAGTCCAATATGGCATTGTTACTATGATGATGCCTTTAAAAAACTAAAATAGCCAAAACTTTTTGCAAATTCCAAATGGACGCAAAAAAATTTATCAGATCCCATAATATTTGCCTGTTTATGTATTTTAATGGGAGATGTCCTCAAGATTTCCGCTTATTAAAGCCAATATTTTCAAACATGTTTGATTGGTTGTCACTAGTAAAAGCATAATTAATGTGCATTAGGAAGGGCGGAAGGTATCGGGGATGGAGGGGAGCGAAAAAATCTTTTAACTTTTCTGAACCCGAGAGTGCGTGAACCCGCGAAACTTTGAAGACTCGACTAAGTATGGAAAGGCAGGTTAGACAAACAGAGTCATTGTAGGTAGAGGGGGTCTTGCGAGTTCGAGGAGTCCGGGGTCAAATTGTAGAGCACGAAAGTTTTGGGAGAAAGATGTATACCCTGAACACAGGTTACCAGAGTTCAATAGCACCTATCCGTGAACCCGCATTCATAAAATTGGCTAAGTATGCAAATGAACAGTGGTCGATCGGACTCGTGATGTGAAGATATAGATGGATTTGATGATTTGTCATTTCGCCACACCGGGAACCCATGAGCACATAAACGAGACAAAGTATAGAACCAGAAACACATAATAGAGGGTAAGAACAAAAGGGAAAAATGGGCAAGTTTAGAAAAAATTGGCTAAGTATGCAAACAAACGGTGGTCGGTCAGACTCGTGATGTAAATATATAGATGGAGATGACGATTTGTCAATTAGCCACCCTGAGAAACCGCGACCACAGAAATGTGACAAAGTATAGAACCAGAAACACATAATAGAGGGGAAGAACAAAAGGGAAAAACGAGCAAGTTTACAAGAGGAAAAAGAAATGGAGAGAAGAACTTTATCGCTCACACAACAACACTTAGTCTCATAACTATGGAGCCATAAAAATACATTAACTATGGGAAAAACATCGTCAGCTATGAAATATAGTTGGATCCCGACAAACTCTGGTTCAAGCCATGAGAGATGTTGTTTACATCCACTGCAAAAATTTTCATATTATTTTATCTTAATAGTATTTTCTGGGGAGCCAACTGTAAAACCATGTAACAACAGATCCAACTGTAGATGCAGGACCCCAACATTGCAAAGTTGAAGCAAAAAAGAGCAAGCAGCAAATAAAAAACTAATTAAGAAGCACCAAAAGGCCCAACTGCAGTCGCAGGACCTCAACCCTTCAAAGTTGAATCAGACAACAATAAGCAACATCCAGCAAACCAAGAAGCAAGCACCAACCAGCCAACCAGGAATGTCGGTGAAGAACAATATTGGCCAAATTCACTGCACACGAGATTGTATCAAAAAATTCAGAGGAAAATGTATTGTAACACATCTGTTAACCGAATATTTCAGGCTGTGAGACCTGTCAAGTAAACATTCAAAGCTTCCAGGAACATCCAAAGTCCTGCCACTGTGCAAGCAATTAAGAAAGGTGTGGTTTTCATGGCTGGTATTTTTCAATACTGGGAGCGATCAAAATCCTCTTGCAGTCCATCTTTGTATGTGATTACTACGGCCAGAGAAGAAGGACTGTAATGATGTCTTCGTCTCATTCCTGATCACCAATGTTCGACACAGAACCTACCTCCATCACAGACAGCCATAGTGACGCATAGGAAAAGGAAATCGTATTTTCTCCTCACATACAAAGATGTTATGCCAGAGGATTTTGACTCCGGCATCCCCAGTAGTCAAATTTCCTACCTGCAAACTGCAAATAGCAAGCGAAGCTAAACATGGCACCCAAATCCACCCGTCAACAGGGAACAATAGAAGGCCAATGTTTGACACAGAACCTACCTCCAACATAACCATAGTGACACATAGGAAAAGGAAATTGTATTTTCTCCTCACATACAAAGATGTTTTGCAAGAGGATTTCGACTCAGGCATCCCCAGTAGTCAAATTTCCCACCTGCAAACTGCAAATAGCAAGCGAAGCTAAACATGACACCCAAACCCGCCCGTCAATGGGGAACGACAGAAGGGCAGTTCCAATCGCGGTTGCAGAATCTCAAGCATGCAAACTGCAACAATACCAACATGTAAACAAGAACAACAACAACAGGAAAATAAGAAATCAATGAACAAGCAAGAAGCAAGCATGAACCAGTGAACCAACAATGTCATTGAAGAACAATATTGCCCATATTCATTGCAGAGAACATTGCATATAAAAAAAATGGAAGAAAATGTATTGTAACAGGTCTCTTAAGTAAACATTTAAGGATGTGAGGCCTGTTAGGTAAACATTTAAGTCTGTTAGAACTGCTCTGTAAACATTTAAGAAAGAATGCAGTGTGGCAGATCTCTTACGTACGAAAAAACATTTATTATATTATTTTATTACAATAAAAAAACATTAGTAACAATAGTTCGAACAATAGAGGCTATGTAAAAAATAAATTTATTCAGAGGACAAACTAATATGAAGTCAACTAATAAAAAACTGACTCTCTATCTTCAAAACTTTGGATATCCAAACATTTCAAGAAAAAAATAAAAACTCAGAAAGACCGTATATGATAAAAAACTTTGGATATGCTAACATATCAAACATTGGGAATAGTGAAGTTGGCAATAAGACCTCCAATCTGTTATCCAATCAGATCATGACATATATGGTATTTTTTATTATATAAAAATCAATGTTTTTAGTTCCCTAGTTCCAACAATAGATATTATGCAAATATTTTTAGTCAAAGGACAAACTAATATGAAGTCAACGAATTATCAATCGCTATAGTCCGTGTACGCCTTCGATAGGGACTAATAAATAACGAGTTTCCAAGGTGAACCAAAAAAATATCTTCTAAAGTATGTCGTGAAATTAACATTTTATTAATGATATAAGTCATCATTCTCAACATTTTATTAATAATATAAGTTATTATTCTTAATCTTAGTAAAAAATTATAACAAATATTTTCAAATTTAATAAATAATTAGTTAAAAATCCATTTTTACTTTTATAATTTAAATTTTATATATTTTTATTTTTCATTGGATTTTGTTTTCTTGAGTTTTTTTTCTTATAATTTGTTTACCTTTTCAAGTAATTAAAGTATAACATATTTGGATATACTTCAATAAACTATGTTATGTGTGTAATAATTTGTTTACCTTTTAAAGTAATTAAAGTATATCATATTTGGATATACTTCAATAAGCGATGTTATGTGTGTAAGTTGGTTTTAAACATAGGACTTGTTTTTTATTCATAATTGAAAGAACGTAATATATATTTTATTAAAAATATATATAATTTAAATGAGTGTTAATAAAATATTGATCTTTTTAATAAATGTTCATCCTCACAAGAAGGTTAAAAAGAACCCACTCATAATTTAATAATTACTTTTATTTATGACGCAACAATACTAGTCTAGGTATATACTCAAATGGACCTCGAGAATGTTCGTTCTTCGAGTAAATTGATTTCTTCAAATATTTATTTGAATTAAAAAGTTTAAGGTTGAAAACGTAGTCTAATCCACATTAACGTGAATATGACAGTTCATCTATAATATTTAAATCTATAATTGTTGTGTACTAATCATAGGCAATATATTTGTAATAAGATCATATAGGTGGAAAGGTCACTTTTATACTATAAAAGTATAAAAATAATTATAAGGGTTAGGGTTTTTGATATATTGATATTTTATCGTTGTGCTCTCACTTTTTTATTCGATGAATACTTTTGTTGAAAGCATGGAGACTCTATATTGTAATTATGTAGTTGTTAAATAATAAATTGAGTGTGTTTTAGAGTGTGGGTTTTTTCTGCCAGAAGGTTTTTCATCAGATATCATTTGGTGTAAATGGTTTGTTGTTCATTTCATGTGTTTTGCAACTGTTTTGTTTTTCATTTTTGCACATTCTTCTCTCATGGATTAGTGTAGGAAGCTTATTCTGTACCTCTACTATC
The DNA here is from genome assembly GCA_009831015.1 of Picea engelmannii. Classification (NCBI taxonomy): domain Eukaryota; kingdom Viridiplantae; phylum Streptophyta; class Pinopsida; order Pinales; family Pinaceae; genus Picea; species Picea engelmannii. The sequence goes on along the minus strand of ML783259.1, from coordinate 218,547 downwards.
TTTCATTTGGTATCAAATCCTGACCACCTCGAATCCAAGGTGTTAGGGACAAGTTTTTTTTTTCTAATCTTTGTTTGAGTGGGAGCTTGTACAAAACGAAATTTGTTGCAGGGAAATGACAAGCACATCTATATTAGAAATGGAGAAGTTTAATGGCACTAACTTTGAGGTATGGAAGATCTTCTCATAGATCGAGATCTATGGGTTGCAATATTTGGAACCAAACCCATTGGTATGATAGATGAAGAGTGGGTGGTGTTGGAGAGAAAGGAAAGAAGCCTTATCAAGCTATGTTTCGTCGATTCTATATTATTGAACATTTTTTAGGAAAAAACAACAACTCTCTAAAAGAAGTTGGAGGATTTGCATTAAGATAAATCCTTGGTTAATCAACCTTTTTTATAGAAACATTTGTTTGTCTTGAGAATGGGTGATGGTGATTATGTAGTTGAGCATCTGAATGCATTTAATACTATTGTGACCTATTTGATCTCATTTGGAGTGAAGATGGATGAGGATCATTGTATGACCATTTTGTCTTCTTTTCCATATTCATGCGACAACTTGGTAATGGCCATTAGAAGCACTGTAAAGACATTAGTGCTTGATGAGGTTGTGGATGCTTTACTATCAGAGGAGGTGAGGCAGAAATCTTATGAATCCACCAATGAGACCTTAGTTGTTCATGGAAGATAGAAGGAGAAAGGAAAGAAGAGAGAAAATGGCATATCCAAATCCCATGGGAGACATAAGTCTCCTGGAAAGTCCAATGCACAATGTTGGAACTGTGGCAAGGTCGGGAATTTGAGAAGGGATTGAAAGGAACAGAAGAAGAAGAAGAAGAAGAGGAAAAATAATGATTCTGAAAAATATTCTCAAGAGGATGGTGGGGATGTCTTTGTTGCAGCTTTGGAAACCCATGCAGGGAAAAGTGCATGGTTGATAGACTTTGGAGCTTCAGGCTTCCATATGAATTCCCATCAGCATTGGTTTTTAGTGCATGAGAAGTATGATGGTGGGATGGTATACCTTGGTGATGACTCTCCTCTTAGCATAGTTGGCCATGATAGATTCTTGATCAAATTCCTTGATGGAAAAGAAAAGGGTATCAGTGGAGTTTTGTACATTTCGAGTTTAGCACAAAACCTAATATCAACAAGCTCATGTAATGATGTAGGTGTGTAATTTTTTTTCTCTGATAAAGGGTGTAAGATGGTTAGAGGAGTTATGGTACTTGCTAAGGATGTTCCTGTGGGAATTTTGTTCCAACTTGATGTGTGCACTATTGAGTGTAATAGTTCTTTGATTTTCGCAACGGAGATATAAATAGGATCTACACCTTCACAACCAAAACCTCCTAAACAAGATCGTGCTTCAGAAAGCAAGTTACCTATAGATGAGACAATGTTATGGAACCAAAGATCGAGCCATATAGGTGATAAGGGCCTATGGGCCTTGAAAGAAAATGTTGTTGATGGATTGAATGATTGTTCTCTTGAATTTGATTTTTTTGAGCATTACATATATGGAAAGTAGAACCATGTTCAATTTTATTCTAGTTCTAACAAATCTTTTGGGTTGTTGGACTTAATTAATTCTAATGTATTTGGTCCAGTTAAAGTTCCTTTAGTTTCTAAGGATTTGTATTATGTGTCATTCATTGATGATTATTCTAGAAGAACATGGGTATATTTTCTTAGAACTAAATCTGAGGTTTTTAGTCAATTTAAGGAACTTAAAGCTCTCTTGGAAAATCATGGTGGTAAGAAGATTAAGGTATTGAGGACTGATAATGGCAGCAAGTTTTGTTTTGGAGATTTTGATACGTTTTCTAAGGAGAATGGCATTGAAAGACATAAAACAACTCCATATACCCCTCAATAAAATGGAGTTGCATAACATATGAATACAACGTTGAATCTTGATCGAGAGAGCTAGGAGTATGCATAGTGGAGTTGGATTAGATAACACATTTTTGGCAGAAGTAGTTGCTACCGCATGTTACTTGATTAATAGTTCTCTCACATCAACTCTTCTAGACAAGACCCTTATGGAATTTTGGACGAGAAAGAATCCCTTACTTCAACATCTTTGTGTTTTTGGTTGTACAACATATGCTTGTGTGCTTAAGGAGAAGTGGTTTAAGTTGGAGAACAAGATAACGAAATGTATCTTCTTCGGTTATGGTGTTGGTGTGAAAGGGTACGAGCTTTGGGATCCTATGGCTGGAAATTTTTTGTATAGCATAAATGTTATTCTCATAAAATTTAAGTCTTCTCCCACAATGGTGCAACTAGAGGAGGATGAGAAGAAGTTAATGGTTCAGCTACCACCCAAGACCAAGAAATTTGAACGAGAAAACGAACAAGAATTTCATGATGGACCTGATGAGGAGGAGGGTTTAGAGAGTTTGAAACGGGAGGAAGAAAATCCACCTCAAACTTTAAGGAGGTCCACTTAATAAAGAAGGCAACTAGACATGTATAATTATAGTTCGTTTGATTTTAGATGTATATTTTCTTTATCTACTAACATTGATGAACGTAGAATAGTGAAAGAGACAATGGAGATGGAAGATAATGAGTCTTAGAGATTGACCATGTATGAGAAAATGACTACACTTATAAAGAATGATACATCGGACTTGGTCCCATTTCATGATGGATGAAAACCCCTTGGATGTAAATGGGTGTTCAAAAAGAAGATTAGTTTACATGACAGTGTTGAAAAGCAAAAGGAAAGGTTGGTTGCAAAAGCATATTCCCAAGTTGAGGGAATATATTTTAGTGAGATCTTTTCCATAGTTGCTAAGTTAACATCTATCATGATTTAGAGATAAAACAGATGGATGTAAAAGTTGCATTCCTATTCGGTGACTGGAAGGAGGAGATCTATATGAAACAACCAAAGAATTATGTTGAAAAAGGTAAAGAGTCATTGGTTTGCAAGTTAAAAAGTTCTTTGTATGGTCTCAAATAGTCTCCTAGAATGTGGTACCAAAAATTTGAATCCTTTGTGTTGGGATTAGGATTTATGAGATCCAAATCATATCACTATGTGTATTACAAACAAGATGGTGATTGTTTCCTTGTTATCACTCTATATGTATATGATATGTTATTCTTTGGTAACAGTAAGGATGTGATTTTTGATTTGAAGTCTTAGCTTTCAACACAATTTGATATGAAGGACTTGGGAGATGAAAAATATATCTTAAGAATCGTAGATCATGAGAGATAGGGGGGGAAAAGTCTTTCGCTAAGCTAGAGTAAGTATGTAAACTCTGTGCTACAACATTCTCGTATGGAAGATTGAAAACCATTAAGTGTTCCAATTTCTATGGAATCTAAACTTTCAGGTGAGTAGTGTCCCACAATACCCACAGAGATGGAGGATATGACCTCTATTATTTATGCTAGTGTAGTTGGTAGTTTGAAGTACGCTATGGGCTATACTAGACTAGAAATTGCCCAAGTAGTGGGAGTCTTGAATCGATTCATGGCTAATCCCAGATGTGAACTTTGGGTTGTAGCAGAGAGGGTGTTAATATATTTGCAAGGTACTTATGAATATTCCATTTTCTATCATAATGATATTTTAGGGGATCCACACTCAGTGGATATACATGCTTATGTTGATTATGATTGGGCAAGGGATGTAGATAGTAGGAGATCTATGAGTGGTTACGTGTTTCATTTGTTTAGTGAAGTAGTGAGTTGGGTGAGAAAGAAAAAAAGATGTGGTTTATTTTTCCACTATAGAGGCAGGGTATATGTTAGTTACTCATTCNGGGCAAGGGATGTAGATAGTAGGAGATCTATGAGTGGTTACGTGTTTCATTTGTTTAGTGAAGTAGTGAGTTGGGTGAGAAAGAAAAAAAGATGTGGTTTATTTTTCCACTATAGAGGCAGGGTATATGTTAGTTACTCATTCTTGTAAAAAGGTCATTCATCTCATAAAAATCTATTGAAAAGCATGGATAAGTCAAAGATTTTTTACAATTCAATGTGATAGTAATAGTGCCATTTGCCTGGCTAAGAACCAAACCTTTCATGCACAGACAAAGAATATATATATATATATATATATATATATATATATATATATATATATATATATATATATATATATATATTCAATACCATTGTGTTAGGGACATGGTGGAGGATGTGTAATGTACCCAACCACCAAAAACTCCAAAAACTACTACAAAAACTCCAAAAACTACTCCAAAAACTCACTTATGGAACTGATTTTTGAATTCTGATAATGCTTAATTAATAAAGAAGCATGGAATAATCACATGCAATAATCAAGATTCATGCTATAACATAAAAGAAATAAAAAATATGCCATGCAAAACAATAACCAACAAGCATGCATATTATAAAAAAGAATCTTAGAGATAATAATAAATACACAACGGAAATAAATATACAAGCATATAAACACATTACAAAGAGAGAAATTATCTTAAACAAAATCAATCGCCAATTGTCTGCAAACCAAGGATGTTCCACCCAACCATAGACATTGTTGTTCCAAGTCTCAACAATAGGTCACCCCCGATCCAGAGCTATGAATCCACAAGGATGGATCTAGGGTATCACTCAACTTCCCAAACTAGTCAGCACTCAATATTTCATAGGTTTCTCAACACACAACAATCCAAAGTACACCATATCTCTTATCTTTATCCTGCACCACCCAAAGACAATGAACCCCTTCCACTTCAATGCAGTCCCTTAGGTTTTCCACTTCTTTCCAGAGCTCTAGTGCATCTAGTCAATAATCTCTGTGCTAGGACTCTCAAGATTTGCATTTGTGAACAAATTTTAGCACATGCCAATGCATCTCAGACATGTCGGCATTAATTCATGGCTAGAATGCACCAATAATTACTACAACCAACAAACAATGACTCCTTTTCTAGCAATTTGTTTTTCCTTCCCAAGTCAAGATCAGGGATGAATGAGCAATAATGAATGAGTGAAGGAGTGAATGGAGAGAGTGAACAAAATGAAGAGTGTGAACCCCCAAATAGCCCAAATATGGGTTTATATATTTACTTGGGAACCAAGAACCACATGATCTTCCCCAAGAAGCTCATGTAACCACTTCTCTCAATTAAAACAATTATGGGTAAATAAAATATAATAAAAATAATTAGCCCCTTAAGCCCCCTCTCTCATGGAATCATAGCCCCCTAAAACTCTTGTCTTTGTCCGTCTGGCAGCCATCAATGTATTTTTTTATTAATAATGATCAAAGCATTACGTTTCCTAGGCACTTTGGTCTCTTTTAATTGTTTGGGCACTCCAACCTTTCATAAAATAAACAAAATACATTATTTAATCCTGGGACTCAAAATCAAGGTATTTCATTCCCCTCCCCCTTATTTTGGCACTGTCCTTAGTGCGTATACAAAACATAAATCAAAATTTCAAAATTCTTCAAAAAGTCACGGGTACTCTCCTCGCATGACATCTTCATGCTCGCAAATAACATCTTCAGGACCGTACTAGGTCCACTGAACTTTTACTAGTTCTATGACTCGATTCTGTAGCATTTTGATTTTTCTATCCAATATGCGCACCGACTGGACCTGAAAGTCTCCTTCTGGCTCCACCTGAATCAAATTCCAATCAATAACATGGTTAGAATCATGTACATACTTTTTCAACAAAGAGACATAAAATACATTATGCACATTCATGGAAGTAGGAAATGCAAGCATATGTGCAACTAGCCCTATTATGTCCAATATCTCAAATGGACCACATAATATGGCTGCTAGCTTTATACAACTGCCCAACTTCAATGAGCTCTTCTCAGTATTCACTTTCAAAAGCACATGCTCTCCCACTTTAAATTCTCTTGTTGTCATGTTCTTATCTGCATAACTCTTCCATGTATCTTGTGTTGCCTTCAAATTTTGCTTAATTTTAACCATCTGATCTTCCATATCCTTGAGCAATTATGGCCCAGGTACTACTTTGTCTGTTGGGTTGTCCCAACTTACTGGAGTATTGCATTTTCTACCATATAAAGCTTCGAATGGGCTCATCTTCAATGAAGATTGATACTTATTATTATAGGAAAACTCAACCAAATGCAAGTAATCTTCCCACTTAGATGGCTTATCAATCACATACATTCTCAACTTGTATTCAATTACTTGGTTGACTTTCTCTATCTTCCCATGTGATTGTGGATGGTATGTTGTGCTAAAGTTCATATTTCTACCAAATCATATAAATAATCCCCTCCATACATTTGAAGTAAACTTTGTATCTCTCTCTAAAACGATTGTCTTGGGTATTCCATGCAACTTAGCAATCTCCCTCATGTAAATTTCTGCAATATTAGTTGTTGTATGAGTCATCTTAATATGAACAAATTGAGTAGTCTTTGTCAATTTATCGACCACTACCATTATTGAATCATGTTGTCTTGCTATCCTGAGAAACTTAGTTATAAAATCAATGGTTACCACTTCCAATTTCTTCTTTGGAATTGGTAAGGCTATAGCAAACGCACTGGGTGTATGTGCTCAACTTTCTCTCTCTGACATTTCATATATTTGGAAATGTAATTGTCAACATCCTTCTTCATTCCTGGCCAAAAGAATTGGATTCTTATTGCTGCAATTGTTTTCTAATAACCGAGATGTCCAACATATGGAACATTATGCATTTCTTTTAATACCAAATTCCTAAGCTCTCCGGAACTAGGAACATAAACTCTATTCTTATGCATAAGTAATCCATCTTCCTTAATCTCATACTCTTTAATTTTTTGTTGTACATTTTCTTGCTTTAAAATTTCTTTTACCTATAGGTAATACTAGTCTATAACAATAACATTTAAAATTTTGTTCTTCAAATCTAACCGATGCATACTAATGGTTGTTGCATGCATGAAATGTGGTCTTTTGTTGAGTGTATCATCAACTTTATTTTATTTCCATTTGACATGCTTGATATCAAAGTCATATTCACTTAAAAATTCCAACCATCTTGTCTACCTGGCATTCAAGGTTCGTTGTTCAAAAAGATATTTCATACCACTGTGGTATGTTCTTTATTCAAATCTCTTTCCCATGAGATAATGACTTCACATCTTCAATGCATGAACTATGACAACAAGCTCCAAATCATGCGTGGCATAATTCCTCTCATGTTCTTTAAGCTTCTTGGACTCATAACTGATGACATAACCATTATGAGTGAAAACTCCACCAAGTCCTTCCTTGCATGCATCTGCACATATCACACAATTCTCATTTGGGTCAGCAATATTTAAAATAGGTGCACTAGTAAGTAATTCCATTAACAAATTAAAGTTCTCTTCACACTCCGTTGTCCATTCAAACTTAATTCCCCTATTTTGCAAAGAAGTGATGGGATAAACAATCTTAGAGAACCCTTCTATAAACCTCTTGTAGTATCTGACTAATCCCATAAAATATCTTATTTCTGAAACATTCCTGGGTGTTGGTCATCCTCTAATGGCTTCAATCTTCTCAAGATCTATTGTTGTACCTTCTTTTGAAATAATGTGCACCAAATAATGGATTTGTTCTTGGTAAAAAGAATACTTACTAATCTTGGCATAAAGTTGATTTTCCCTCAACACTTGCAACACCAACCTCAAGCAATGTATTTTATTATTAGTAATGATCAAACCATTACATTTCCTAGGCACTTCGACCTATTTTAATTGTTTGGGCACTCCAACCTTTCATAAAATAAACAAAATACATTATTTAATATGGGGACTCAAAACTGGGGTATTACAGGATGGAAAGGTGATACTAGAGAAAGTTAACACCTTGCACAATGTTGCAAATTCATTGACGAAACTAGTGAGCACAAGTAAGTTCAAGTGGTGATGTGAGTCTATGGGCCTTATGGGCCCTAGCAATTAGCTCACAATATGATGCATTCTCCCTTGTGCCTTTGCAAGGTATATGATAAGTGGGAAAATGTTGGCACATGTGTGTCATACACCTTGAAGTGGTATAGTGAAGCATATAATATTGTAGTGTTGTAGTGAAGTAGAGAACATTGTAGTCGTATAGTGAAGCAAAGAATATTGTAGTGTTGTTGTGGAGTAGAGAACATTGCAGTGGTATAGTGAAGTAAATAGTATTGTGGTGTTGTAGTGGAGCAGAGAACATTGCAATGTTGTAGTGGAGCAGAGAACGTTGCAATGTTGTAGTGGAGAAGGGAACATTCCAATGTTGTAGTGGAGTAGAGAATAATGCAAAGAAATGGCAATGAATAACCCGCTAGTGGTTTCCAACAAGTAGAAATGAAAAACCGTAAATGGTCTATGGTTTTATTTATCCCTATTTATTTAGTGCTAGGGCTAGAGGAAATTCAAAGAGTAGGTTTTAACTTACTATTATATGCCAATTTTTCTCCATAATTATGTTATTGTTGAACACTCTTGTTGAGAGAACATAGACTTTGCATTGTAACCATTTAGTTGTTGAATAATACATCGAGTGTGCTTTAGAGTGTGGGGTTTTTCTCTCGGAGTGTTTTCCCGAGGATATCACGGTGTTAATGGTTTGTTATTCATTTCATGTTTTTTGCAGTTGTTTTGTTTTTAATTTTTGCACATTATTCTATAATGGATTAGTGTAGGAAGTGTATTTTGCACCTTTGCTTCCTTTCATTATGTTCTTGAAGCTTGATCTTGCAAGGGTCAAGGTGGAAGAGGATTGTGTTTCAACATATGAGATGATTTGCATATTTAATAGCTATGATCACAGCTAAAATCTCTTTGTACATGGATTTACGATTTTTGGAGTTCTTCCCTGAAGAGTCTGGTAATGATTTGTTTGTATGCTAATGAGGATTCTTTTCATTATGGACTTTCATTCTGAGTTGCACTGTGAATATGCTATTAGCAAAGGCTCCTGGTTTATGAATAAAATTGACATCTTTGTGAAGTTCCAGATGTTGGATTTCAATTTGACTTTGAGTCATTATTAAAAATATTAATTTGGGTAAAATGCATAATCTTCCTATTTAATAATATCTCAGATCCCTAGTTCTCTTTCAACCATTAGCAACACCTCTGGTGAGTTTATTGTCTTGAGACTAGAAACAAATGAGATAGCATCCACAACCTTTATCTAAATTTACATTTATATTGATTTGAGTAAAGAACTTATTGATAATATGTATTGGAAAGTGATACCATAGCTAACCAAAACTCTTGGATTATGAACAACTACATTTTATTATAGGTTCTATTTTGAGCATAGACATGTAGTGGATTCTTTCCCAAAAGCAAAGGTTCCACATGATAACAAACTCTTTTGATAGAACGACTCAATATCAAAATATGATTACATGGCGCTAAAAAGTGGTTTTTGTATTATACCTAAACATGTAGTTTTTTTAATAACTCTACCACACCCTCTCTACCGCTAGCCTTTTCACTTGATTGTTTCTTTGAGAAGGGCCCAAAAAGAGAAACGAGTTCCTTTGATATCTTTAAACGAAGCAAAAGCTACAATCATATTCAAAAACTAATTAAATATAAATCCTAGTAAACAGAGATTTTAAAAGTTTGTACTTGAATATTTTTTAGGTAACACATTAAAAATTAAAATGAATCTAACAAATTAAAAATACAATCATATTCAAAAACTAATTAAATATAAATCTATAGTAAACTGAGATTTTAAAAGTTTGTACTTGAATATTTTTTTAGTTAACAAATTAAAAATTAAAATGAATTTAACAAATTAAAAATTAAAATCAATCTAGTTGCAGGGGACCCCACTGCATTTTATTGTTGATAGCGGAAGCCAAAAGAACATCATCTTAGCAAAGTTTGTCAAGCAGTTGGATTTTCCAATATTACCACACTCACAACCATACAACATTGGGTGGCTTCGCCGGGGTCAAGATCTTCATGTCAGACAACAATGTCGCCTATCCTACGACATCAAGCCCTTCAAGGATGAGGTATTTTGTGATGTTTCCCCACTGGAAGTTTGTGATGTTCTATTAGGCCAACCATATATGTGGAGGTGTCATGTTGTTTATGAGTCTCGATCCCATAGCATCATTGTTACACTGGGGGGTCAACTATACTGGATACGAGAGGTAATTTCGACTATTGTCACACCAAAACAATGCCACAAAGTAAGCTCTCATACTGCAAAGTTTAGCCTCTTCGCAATCTGATCAGAAGGTGAACAAAATGACACTTCAACCACTGTAGCCACAACACAAGACCTTTCTATCCAACAGAAGCAGATCAAAAAGATTGTAGATGAGTACCAAGATGTTCTTGTTTCACCTACAAGGGTTCCTCCACATTGCCCAATCAAACAAGGTTATAACATAACCCTTCATACTCTTCATGTTGCATATTCACCGACAGAGTCCTCCCACACTTAGGTAGATCATGCAACTATATTGGTTGAATGAATCAAACCCCTCCAGCAACAAGTTCATGACATCCTTCAACAAGCTAAGAAGGACAACTTCTTTAGCAAGCCAAGCAACGCACCAAGCTTCAAATTTAGCAGAAGTATGCTCGTCTCCCAAGGGAACTTGATGCAATGGGGACCATTGCTTCCTAAGGGGGTAGGAATGATAGAGATGGATATCAGTGGCCATCCACCTCTTCCACTGAATCACCATTTTGAGCCTCTGGTTTTGATAAACCATGATATTCACCCTTTTGATGGGGAATGGTTTTCTACTCAACTCATGAAGCATTATATCATAATTCTCTAAATTCTAATAATTTTGGGTTATTCTCCTTTGAATTATATTTTCAATGATTGTACTCATGCCTCATTCTGATCTCTAAGTTAAAAGTCATGACTTCCTGAAAAAACCACTTTCACCCTATTGGTACATTTTCTTCACTGGTGTAATTTTATTGAAATGACAACTTTGTCAACCGCAAAAGAAAATATGTCAGGAACTAGAGAAACTTTTGTATGATACATAGATAATAATAATAACAAATAATTCATAAAAACTCTCAAATTTTCAATCTGATTCTCTAGTAAAAAACTGCAGTAATCTTAAATCTACAACTTTGTCCTTTTTCATCCATTTTTCCATACTTGGAATATTTAGAAAAAATGGCTATCTCACAATCTATGCACTTCTAGAAACATTTCACTAAACCAAATTTGTTTTTATTAATTAGTATATAAAATGTCAAGTAAATAAAATTTTCTAGTTTTGTGATCTAGGGTCACTTTTTATTCTCTGAAAAACTCAAAAATCCCTAAAAAGTGGCTCAGAATAGTGAATTTTGACCTATTTCAGCATCCCCATTCCAAACCGCTTGGGATTTATTCATTTCCTTCATGGTTTATTTGCATATCTATTTTATGGACTCTCTCCAAAAGTTTCATCTTAATATGTACTTATGCCAATGATACAGACCCAAATCTTTAAAACCACTATTTTGAAATTTATGACAAATCCAAGTGAAATTGGATAAGGGTCGTCTCTGACACTTTTGTATATATCCTCTCTGTGAAAAAAACCCAAAAGTTTCATCTCAATCCAACTTAATATAATCCAGTTATGGACAAAATAAGAAAATGGCTCCAGACTTTGTTTTTTTTTTTTAAACAGTGGAACAATTTTGCCTAAGTGCAATCTGCACCGTCGATCCCAAATCAGAAGAGATATGGATCATTTATATACTCTCTATCGGTGATTAATGATCGATGATTTATTTTTATGAACCGAACTTGCCTACCGATCTCCCCGATGCTCGATCCTCAGTCATCGACCATTCTTCTTTGCAAACCAAAAGTTGCTCACAAATCTCGTCGATGCTCGATCATTAGTCATCGATCGTTTCCCTTGGAAAACCAATATTTCTCACAATTCTTGCCGAACTCCAACCATCGACGATCATCCAATTCTTTGCTGACGTGACAATTATGTTGATGTGGAATGACACATGGATGCTGACATGGAATGCCACGTCATCTTGAGGAATCAACCAGGTTGGCATGGCATAACATGTGAATGTTGACGTGGCATGACATGTCATCACCCTCTTTTCCTTCATCGATCGTTTCACTTAGAAGAAAATTTGAACTTCGCACTAAATATGTCGACCCCAGACCATTAGTCATCAATGATCAGAGATGTCTCTTGGAGAACTTCAAAACCTCGCCAAAACTTGTTGATCCCAGACCATTGGTCATGGGTGATCGTATATGTATTTTTTTCGAACTTTAACACTTCTCCAAACCCGTTGATCCCCGACCATCAACCATCGACGATCTATGTTGGCGAACTTCAACACTTTGCCAAAACTTGTCGATCCCCGACCATTGATCATCGGCTATATAAGATGCCATTTGGCCGAAATTCAACACTTGTCCAATCTTGTCTATCCTTGACTATCGGTCGTTGGTGAGTTCCTTTGACGAACTTCAACACTTAGACAATTTCAGCCAAAACCTAGGTGAATTTGGGCCATCCATCTCCCAGACAAGATGATATTGATTGTTGATTTTCTCCAACTTCCCAAACAATCGAAATGAACAAAGACCGTCGATCTTCCTCATTTTCCCAATTGCCGAAATGAATTTCAATTGTCGATCCTCTGAACTCTGCCCCGCACTACAATGACCATTAAAATACAAAAAAATTTGACCTTCCAATTAGAATTCTTCTCTATAACTCTACAGATCGAATCCATTAACTTCTTAGACATTCTCGAGTCATCTAAAACTTGAATCTACTCACAAATTTGAGGATTTCACTCTAATTTCTTCGTTTTCCCCCCAAATTCATGCAGACTGAAATCTACAATAGCGAATTTGTCTAATTCACACTCGATTCGGCCCATATCAGTTCGAGGTTTGAACCAAAAGCTCTGATATCAATCTGTAACGTATCCAACCACCCACAAGCAAACCATGCTACTTCAAAAATAACTTTTCGATCTGATTTTGAAATAATGATAACATTTAATTAATAGAGGAGCATGAAAGACAAACATGCAATAATCAAGATTCATGCTACAACATAAAAGAAATAGACAATATGCCATGCACAGTAATAACCAACAAGCATGCATTTTATTAAAATGAATCTCAGAGATAATAATTAATACACAATGAAAATAAATATACAATCATAGAAACACATAGCAGAGAGCACTTATCTTAAAAAAAATCAATCACCAACTGACTGTAGACCAAGGACGTTCCACCCAACCATAGGCGTTGTTGTTCCAAGTCTCAACAACAGGTCACCCCCGATCCAAGGCTATGAATCCACAAGGACAATTCCAAGGTGTCAATCAATTTCCCAAACCAACCAACACTCAAGCTCTCACAGGTTTCTCAACGCGCAACAATCCAAAGTACACCATATTTGTTCTCTCCAACCTGCACCACCTAAATACAATGAACCCCCTTCACTGCCACATTGTCCCTCAGGATGTCCATTTCTTTCCAGGGTTACAATGCATCTGGTCAAGAATCTCCATGCCGGGTCTCTCAGGACTCGTAGCTTTGAACAAAGTTTACCACATGCTAATGCATCTTAGGCATGCACACATTAATTCATGGCTGGAATACACTAGTAATTACTACAGCCAACTAACAATGGCTCATTTCCCAAAAAAATGTTTTTCCTTCCCCAACCAAGATCAAGGATGAATGAGTAATAATGAATGAGGGAAGAAGTGAATGGAGAGAGTGAACATAATGTAGAGTGTGTACCTCAAACATCCCAAGATGGGTTTATATATTTACCTGGGAATGAAGAACCACATGGCCTTCCCCAAGAAGCTCATGTAACTACTTCTCTCAATTAAAATAATTATGGGTAAATAAAATATAATAAAAATACTTAAGAATCCCTCTCTCTCATGGAATCATAGCCCCCTATAACTCTTGTCCTTGTTTTTTTGACAATCAACGATGTATTTTATTATTAGTAGTGATCAAAGCATTACATTTCCTAGGCACTCCAACCTCTTTTAATTGTTTGGGTGCTTCGACCTTTCATAAAATAAACAAAATAAATTATTTAATATCGGGACTCAAAACCGGGGTATCACAGGATGGAAAGGTGATACTAGAGAAAGTTAACACCTTGCACAATGTTGCAGATGCATTGACGAAACTAGTGAGCACAAGTAAGTTCAAGTGGTGATGTGAGCCCATTGATCTGGATTTATGAGCGGAATGAAATGAATAACATACTAAATACAATAATATAGAGATACAAAGAACAACAACAAATATCCAATGAACAATAACTTCTATTGAATAAATAAAATAGGTTGAAACTGTAAAACTGTAGCACTGAAAACAAGTTGCTCGAATGGTGGTAGTTATCTTTGAGAAGAGATGTGGATGCGATGTGCATCTGTATGAGAAAAATGATTACAATGAGGCTCCAGTGGCCTTTTTAACATTACTCATGAATGTCAAAACCATAGACATCCAAAAACCTAACCATAGGAGATGAAACGCCAAAAGTTATGTGGGCCTCAATGGGTAAGTTGGTACCTCAACTTCCCGAGGTCGTAACTTTTGCATACGACCTCTATTTTAGGTGTGTGATATCCCATTGGAAAAGAATTTTCAATAAATACACATTAGGCTGTCAAACTCCGACTCTGTCTATAGTTTGACTGTGGAAAGCCAAAAAAACACTGTTTAGGGCCCCAAAACGACCCTGGAAGTACATAAAGATGTATTGATATGAAAACTTCCAAAATAAGCCTGTTGGATTAGGTGGGCGACCACCAATCTCCACCTGGACGCTGTGCAGGGCTTCAGACAACCCCGAAAGTGTAGAACCCACAATTACAAAGAATTACAGAAGAATGTGTTGAACTAAAAATTGTCAAGAGGAGCCAGTTGGAATAGGTGGGTGGCCACCAATATCCACCTGGATCATCTATGGGTCTTATGGGCCCTAGAAATTAGCTCACAATATGATGCATTCTCCCTTGTACCTTTGCAAGGTATATGACAAGTGGAAGAATGTTGGCACATGTGTGGCATACACCTTGCAGTGGTATAGTGAAGCAACGAATATTGTAGTGTTGTAGTGGAGTAGAGAACATTGCAGTGGTATAGTGAAACAAAGAATATTGTAGTGTTGTAGTGGAGTAGAGAACATTGCAGTGGTATAGTGAAGTAAAGAGTATTGCATTGTTGTAGTGGAGAGTAGAGAACATTGCATTGTTGTAGTGGAGCAGAGAACATTGTAGTGTTGTAGTGGAACAAAGAACATTACAATGTTGTAGTGGAGTGGAGAATAATGCAAAGCAATGGCAGTGAAGTACCCGCTAGTGGTTTCCAACAAGTAGAAATGAAAAACCATAAATGGTCTATGGTTTTATTTATCCCTATTTATTTAGTGCTAGGGCTAGAGGAAATTCAGAGAGTAGGTTTTAACTTACTATTATATGCCAAATTTTCTCCATAATTATGCTATTGTTGAACACTCTTGTTGAGAGTACATAGACTCTGTATTGTAACCATTTAGTTGTTGAATAATATATTAAGTGTGCTTTAGAGTGTGGGGTTTTTCTCTCGAAGTGTTTTCCCCATGATATCATGGTGTTAATGGTTTGTTGTTAATTTCATGTTTTTTGCAGCTATTTTGTTTTTAATTTTTGCACTTTCTTCTATAATGGATTAGTGTAGAAAGCGTATTTTGCACCTTTGCTTCCTTTCATTATGGTCTTGAAGCTTGATCTTGCATGGGTCAAGGTGAAAGAGGATTATGTTTCAACATATGAAATGATTTGCATATTTAATAGCTTATGATCACTGCTAAAAAGTCTTTGTACATGGATTTATGATTCTTGGAGTTCTTCCATGAAGAATTTGGTAATGATTTATTTGTATGCTAATTAGGATTCTTTTCATTTTGGACTTTCATTCTTAGTTGCACTGTGAATATGCTATTAGTAAAGGCTCATGGTTTATGAATAAAATTGAGGCTCATGGTTTATGAATAAAATTGACATCTTTGTGAAGTTCCAAATGTTATATTTCAATTTGACTTTGAATCATTATTAGAAGTCTTAATTTCAGTAAGAATTTCATGGTTTATGAATAAAATTGAGGCTCATGGTTTATGAATAAAATTGACATCTTTGTGAAGTTCCAAATGTTATATTTCAATTTGACTTTGAATCATTATTAGAAGTCTTAATTTCAGTAAGAATGCCTAATCTTCCTATTGAATGATATCATCCACAACCTTTATCTAAATTTTCATTTATATTGATTTGAGTAAAAAATTCTTGATAATGTGTTAGGAAAGTGATAACCATAGCTAACCAAAACACTTGGATTATAAACCACTACATTTTATGGTAGGTTATATTTTGAGCATAGATAGACATGTAGTGGATTCTTTCCCAAGAGGAAAGGTTCCACATGATAACAAACTCTTTTGATAGAAGGATCCAATATTAAAATATGATTACAGGGCGCTAAAAAGTGGTTTTGTATGTACCTAAACATGTAGTTCTTTTAATATCTCTACCGCTAGCCTTTTCACTTGATTGTTTTTTTGAGAAGGGCCCAAAAAGAGAAACGAGTTCCTTTGATATCTTTAAACGAAGCAAAAGCTACAATAATATTCAAAAACTAATTAAATATAAATCCATAGTAAACTGAGATTTTAAAAGTTTGTACTTGAATATTTTTTTAGTTAACAAATTAAAAATTAAAATGAATCTAACAAATAAAAAATTAAAATGAATCTAGCTGCAGTAAACAATTTCCATTTTACATGTTGATATTGAAAAAGTTGTCATCTGTGAGAATATGTTTTGTTTAGATAGAGAATGTAGATTTACCTTGTAATACTGGGCGTACTCCGGCCGTTAATTGGGGGTGGTTCTGATAAGATCATTGTGTACAACCCAATTCCCTCCACTAATTTAGCACTGTACTACAACCCAATTCCCTCCACCAATTTAGCACTGTACTACAACCCAATTCCCTCCACCAATTTAGCACCGTACTACAACCCAACTAACAACGGTTTAAATATTAGGTGCCGCTTCTTCATCCAGATTCCATCCATGTGCAAAAGCAACAAGTTACGGAAAAACAAACAGCCCGCGAATCTGCAGTACACATCACTCGAGAAAATCCCGTTTTTTCCTACACCGAAAGTCGGATACGTTGAAGTTGTATTCTGTACACTCCCACCTACCCCCAGCTATTTAGATATAATCATCATTCAATATTTGACTCAGTAAACGTTAGCCAGCTCCTTTGTCCACAGCATGGCTTGACTTAGAATCCGTTTTGTTTTCTTTACTCAAGAAATTCGTAATGACCTAGTCCAACGTAACAACATGCTATTTTAGTATTTCTTTTCCGGTTGGCGGATTGGATTTTGGATTGAAAGTCAAGTCGATTGGACACATGGTGGGCTCCTAAATTTTAAAGGACAAGCGGGCCTCCCCGTCCGTCCCTTTCTGTCGATTCTTTTTATTTTTCTGTGCTCTGCTTTTCCGTAGGATCATAATTTCCCTCACTCCTTCCAAAAGCGACGCCCATCATCCCATCAACCATGATATCGATTGTCGGCAAGAGCAGACGAAATGATTACTTCTTCTTTGCTAAAAGTCCAATTGCAGATAACTTTCACTCATATTTTATCCATACAAACCTTAGTTGGATGTATGAGTTGACTTGGTATTTCTTTTGTCTTAAAGTTTTTTGGAATGTTTGTCCAATTGTCAACAAATATAAAAAGCCAGGACCGTGGGAAGTGAAAAGATTGACAACGAATGAAATCATAATAATAAATGCACGGCTTCCTTGAAAGCACAGTGGATTCATCCTTCCCTTATACTCTAAAGTAACTTTCTCGTTGTTCTAAACCTCTCTGTAATGTGGTGGGTTCGGATGATGTTTAGTATATCCATTGACAATGGACTACCAACATAGATAAGAAACCATCTTTTCTGAAATAACTAGACTAGCACAGCCACATAATTGTGGGTGATCAACGTCGAAAGAAGACTGATAAGATGAAAAGAATCCTTAAAATAATATATTAAATTTTATTATTGATTAACAAATAAACGGTTGAGCTTCATTTATCTGGTGTTAATATTTTAATTTCTGTTAATCATTTAGGTGGCAATCAGTTAGCTATCAAAGTAATTTTTATATATGATTAGGTAAATGTAAAAAAGTAAACACATAAACGGATGTCTTTATAATAGCTAGGAATTTAATGATTGAAATCACAGCCATTTATTTGGTGTGACTACTAAGAATATTCCAGCCATATTTAATCCTGTCCATAGAAAACTTATTAAACACTAAACCCCTATTAAATCTGTCCATTGTCAATAGGTATACCGACGTAAAAATGTGACTTTCTCTTGCAATATCCTATGAATTATGTATTTTCAAGGTTGAATGAATTGAGATACTTTATTTGTACCACAGTTTTGGAAAGCTCACCCCGTATTTTCTTCATCATTACAAAGAAAATTCGTATCAATTTTTAATCTATTTTCATCATTACATAGAGAAATGGAAATGGATATGTTCATTTTTTAATCTAATTTAAATTATCAAAACGAACGCGATCAAATCACAAATTTATATTAGTACTACTAGCATCCTCAACCAATTTAAAACTATATATATTTATAATTATTATTTTAACTTCATCACAAAAATTATAACACATAAAATGGTAATCAATTCTACATAACACGGTTATTGATATTCATAGTGCAACGTTCATAATATTCATTTAAGAAAGGTTATATAAACAACCAATTTATACAAAATAAACATTAACTTGATATATTATTTAATTTATATAATAAACATTAACCTAATATATTATTTAATGCTTATTTTCTCTCACATTTAACATATTTCTAAATATCTTAAACTCCACAATACTTCATATTTTGAGAAAATGTT
>ML783259.1:177344-189424 GCA_009831015.1 Picea engelmannii | reverse complement strand
CTACCACCATTCTAGCGAGTTCATTTCACTTTGTATTTTCTTTTACAGTCTCTACATATTTCATTCTTTAATATAAATTGAGTATTGTTGTATCTTTGTGTTTATGTCCTATTGCTTTGTTTTATTTCTTTCGCTCATAAATATGGATTAGTGGTATAAAAGCAGTCTTCTCTTAATTTGTTTCTCTGTGCATGTCCCCTATGAGGTTAGGGTATAAGACATTAGGAATCGAACTAGTCGAGCCTTTGGAATACCAACCTCGCCGATCACAACAACCGTCCATTGTGGAGAAAAATAAAGATGAGTGATCAAGAGATCCTATTAAGATGTTGCTCACTGAAGTCCTCACACAATAAAGGAATGAGATGATGGATAATTTTTTCCAAATCCTTTGACAATTGTCGACAACAACATATGCATCTTCGTCAAGCAACCACTTCGGAGGCACTGCCCCATTCAAGGTACAAGTTAATTTTGATATTCCCATATTTGAAGGTTAGATAGGTGCAAATGCTTTTGAAAAATGGTTAAATCTACTAGAAGATTATTTTTCTGTCCACAATTTTTCCAATAGGGAAAATATCACCTTTTCACTCTGTTGGTGCAATTATATGTATAATAAATTACCAAACATAAATTATCGATCGAGATTCCTAATCAGTAGATTTGTTACACTATATGTGCTGGCAACATGTGGTTTAACTATGTCTGATGAGTATAGTCTACATAAGAAAACACTTTCAAACCAAATACCCTGTTTTCACTTTTTCAAATAACACTCTCCACATAGATCAAAATTCAGAAAGCAAAATTCATAAACAAGCATATGATCTCAAGCTTCTTGCTCAGGTGATGGATTTGTTCATTGATGGCTCATGAAAGGAAAAGATGAACTTTGATTCTATCTCCTAGAGAAACTAAATTAACAACAATTAACACTCTGCATATTCTCAAAAGAAAGCATCAATCAATTCTAGAAGAAATAACAGGTAGAGGAAGACACTCCATTGTAGGTGCATGTAGGGTGAGAGATGGAGGTCTTGATTGTGTCTATATTTGCAAGATGTAACCTAATCAATTCTAGAAGGAAACTCTAAGTGTGATAGAGCACTCCATTACAGGCTCATGTATAGTTAAAGATAGAGACTCCACTTGTTCCTAGCTTTGCAAAGTACAACAAACATTTAAAACGTTTAATCTAACAAATGACACTTACACAAAAATAACAATTAACTACTCATAAATCGTTGTACTCACTGTATATAAAAATATTACTCACTCAAAGTCATCACACATCTATATTGTATGTCATCAAAGGTATCACTGAGATATAACATGACTGGATTTTAAATGCTATGATTAAGTACAAAATTACTCTGTTCACACACACACACATACAAATCCATAATTATAATTACAAATAAAATACAATGAAGCTTACCTTGATTGGGTCGGTGGGCCCTTGCCGTACCAACAAGGAAGCTAAATAAATACTTACAAAGAAGAATATTTGAACATACATGTGAAATCCATGAATTGCAACTTATATCATTACTTCAGAAAAACAGAGTACACTCAATAGTCTTCAGAAATTAATCTTACAACATGACAGTGCTTAATTCTCTCCTTTCTTCAAGAGCCAATATTACAGCATAACAATTCCTCCTCCTTTCCTCATACCTATGAGGTCTTATTTATACATAAAATCCATGGAGGAATGTATGAAACCAAATCCCCAAACTCATAAAACAATTTTTACAATTTTAGGATAAATCCCAAAAATCTAGGGTTTTCATCAATTTGTGCAGATTCGAGTTAGAGAGCCACCCATATCTTCTAAAACGATTATAATTTTGAAAAATTTACTTGCGTATTACTCAATTTTCCACATTCTAGACAAAACCCATATCGTAGAATTTCTAGATATGATACCATATGCACGAAAATCGAGGCACAAGTTGGCAGTTTGAGATTTTTGCTAATTTTTGCAGAATCATTCCCCCTGAGATGGAGGTCCACACGTGTGATATGGGTGAATTAAGGCCCATGATTATGCATGTAGACATCGCTCTCGACAAAACCCATGTCCCCGATTTTCCTCTAGAATCATTCCAAAATTTCAAACTATATCTGGTACCGGATGAGCACATCATAGGTACTGGACGAGAACAACATTGGTACTGGAAGAGATGAGTACTGAATGAACATCGAAACATGTACCTAATGAATAAGAGTTGTTTTCATAAGCTCTGTTTAGATCATTCAAAGTAATTAGAGATCTTTAAACATCAAATATTCAATCCAAATCATGAATAAATCATCATAAATCATTATTAAACATAAGTTAACTCACATGTACATAGTAATTGCTAAAGGACATGTTTTTTGAATAAAATAGGCAGAGAGTGCATATGTATTAGGAAAAATTGGTCAGGATATGGGACAAGATAAGGCAATTGAAGGTGACAAAAAGGAGGCTCAACACACTCCTTAAGGATGTCCCCCATGTCAAACATTAGTGGGAGATTTACTATGAGAAAAACTCCACAGAGGAGTCTAGGATATTTGGGGCGAGCCCACTTGGGATTCTTTTATGGATGTCATCAAGGAACAATATTAACCTATTGGAAACTACGATGACTAGTACATGTGATTAACCACACTGCGTTAGGAGAGGGACTAAATAGTGTTGGAGTTCACAAATACTTTCCATACCTTGCGCACCAAGATGGGTATTAGATAAACCAAGCGACATCTAGTCCTAAAATATTGTGGGGGTATATATAGGTACATCCAAACATAAATGGAGTTTCTGGACATCTCATCATTGGGAGCTGCTTATCGATATGCTGTCAAGATCGAGCAAAAATTTAAGTAGGGGAATAAGCAAGAATTTGGATCTGCGAATGCATCACAACAAAAGTTGGGAAAAGAAAATCCCAACACATAGAACAAAGGACAAAGCAAGGATGGACAACCTCAGGACAACTAGTCTAAGCCACATAAAAATAAGGGTAATGGGAAGACGAAGAAAGATACTAGGAAGTGGTGCGAGTTCCATAATCCCCTGGCACAACATTGATGAATGCCACTCAAAGCAGTCATTAATGTCCAAAATGAAAACCTTAGAGTCAGATCCAGGCTTCGAATCTAATTCAGAGCCATAAAAGGGGAAGCATATTTTTGATGTAGAACCCAGTGCCACAGTCATTACCACCAGGATCCAACCAAACGAACTAGAAGATTCAGAGGAAGGTGGATGCCTTTTTCACTTGTTGATAGTGAAAGCCAAAATAACCTCATCTCAATAGAGGTCGTCAAGTGGTTGGAGTTGCTGACAACACCACATGCGCAACTGTATAACATCAGGTGGCTTAGCCAAGGATGAGATCTATGTGTCAGCCAACAATTTCTCCTTCCTTATGGAATCAAGCCCTTCAAGGATGAGGTATTCTGTGATGTTTCCCCACTTAACATAGTTACCAACTTAATGAGAACTGTGACCTCAAAATGAGAATTCTAGCCCTTAAAACCCATATTTTTGCATAAAAAACATAAAAATCAACCCCCAAATCAAAAGGTGGTGCTACTGGTAGCATCATTTTTTGTAACCGAGTCAAAATTACAACTTTTTTCAAGCATGGGCTTAAAGGATCAAATGGCTTCTCAAACAAACTTTAAAATCAACCTTGAAATCAAAAAGTGGTGCTACTAGTAGCACCATTTTTTGTAACCGGGTTAAAATTACAATTTTTTTCAAGCATGGGCTTAAAGGATAAAATGGTTGCTCAAAAAAACTCTAAAATCAACCCCCAAATCAAAACTTAGTGCTACCGATAGCACCAATTTTTCTGTCCAGGTCAAAATTACAACTTTTTTCAAGCATGACCTTAAAACATAAAATAGTTGCTTAGAAAAACCTTAAAATCAACACCTAAATAAACACATGACGCTACTTAAAGAAAAATGTTTTTTCTAAACGCTAAAATTACAGCTAATTACAACTTAATTCAAACTGTGGCCTTGACAACAAATCCCTACACGAATAAAAAACCCAAAATTAGATCCTAAATGGTCACTTGAAAATTTATTTACTAACTTTTTTTTTCTTAAATTTACATTAAAAAATAAATAAAGAGAAAAGATAAAATCTTTACAAATATATATTTTTTAATGAAGACAAAAACACATTTAAAAAAATATATTAAAAATCCAAATTTAAAAAAAAAAACCAACAAAACTTAACAAAATGGTAAAAACCAAAGAAAAAAATTAAAAAAAATGAAAATAAAATAAAATTTGACAGGAAAACAATAATTTAAAACAAAAATACTTTAAAAGAAAAAAAACTTAAAAAAAAAAATTCAATAAAATATTTTAAGAAAAACATAAAAAAAAATAAAACATAATTGAGGAAAATAAATTAAAAAAACCTTAATTTTTTTTCTTCACAAATATTTAAAGAAAAACCCATATATATATATATATCAATGGGACTTGACACACGGGCACATATATAAAACATATATAATATATGTTTTAATATATAAAACATATACCTCGGATGGGGTGTCACCGTGACATGACGATTCCAAGTTGGGACAAGGCCACTTGGTCAGGCCACACATCATCTGGCGTACGTCCTCCGCCACCTCCCCTCCTCTGTCACCTCCAGCCTTTACACTGCCTGCCGCTACCCTCCACTTCTCATTTGCACCCCGACGCTCACACGCTCTGGAAGCTTTGCAACTTGTGCGTTTTCATGGCGTCGTGCAGAGGTTTTTCCCAGTCATTTCAACTCCAGCCTTTGCCACTGGTTCTTTTGGTTGTGATGTGGTCTCTTGTGCCTCACTTGTTCACTCGTAATTCTCAGAGCAAAGTCTCTAGGGATCTCCCTTCCCTTCGTCCTGTGATCGAGCTATGGTGCGAACTCTCTTGGTTTTCATTTCTCTTGTGGAGCTCGTTGTTCACCATGTCATGACCCCGAGGCAAGCCAAAGCGGGGAGCAGTTTGGTATGCAGCCCGGGGAAGGAAACCGTCCTCCTCGGACTCCCCTTGTGAAGTTGTCACTCCTCCTGAAGTGGTCCCTCCCCTTGAAGCGGTCCCTCCCCCTGAAGCAACGGTCTTCCCCCCTCCTTTGGCACCTGTAATTGTGCCCACCCCTGACCAGACACCCTTCGACCTCTCCCCCCTCTTGAACCCCTACGGATGTAGGGTCGAGTGGTTCGATTTGCTTGAGAACTCTCTCGGCTATGCGCCACCTCCTCCTTCTCCCCCTCAATGTCCCTCTTACCCACCCTCCTCTCCTCGCCCCCCGCTCACCACCCCTCATCTCACCTCCCCTCTGGGGTCCTCCTCTTCCTCTCCGCTCTCCACCCACCCCAATCCTTCCTGTGCCAATTGTGAAGATCGAACCAAGCTCCTAAATATCCCGAGCACTATTAAAAACGACCTGGAGGATATCAAATTGGCAACTCTCGACACACATAATAGGGAAGCCGACCGCTGGAGAAGAGTGGATGCCCTGATCATTTTCCTTCAAGATCTTCGACAGGCCATGACTGAACGCGGAAAAGGAAAAACACCGACGAAACAGGTTTTCGCAGGGCCATGACTTGGACTAGGTTTTTAATGTTTTGTCACATTTTCTATTTCTCAGCTCAACATCCTTACTGTTGTCTCTTTTTTGTACACTATAACGTTTTTCGGCCCTGCGTGGCCTCGTAGCATAGTTTATTTTCATTGGCATGACTTTGACAACGATGGTTTCCTAACTGGGCACTGTTACCACCATTGATTTTGGACAAATGACACGATGGTTTCCCTCATAGACACCGTGACCACATGACTAATTGCATTCCAGACAACTATATTTTTTGACAGGAATTAATACAAACTCTAATATATATAAAAAAATAAATATATATGTTTTTTTATATAAAACATATATTATATGCTTTTTTGTTTTATATGGTATACGTTTTATATATACATAAAACATTTATGTTTTATATAAATTTGAATTTTTTAAATATATTAATGAATTTGTTTGTGTTTAAATGTTATTTTTTATATAAATTTTAATTTTTTGTAATTTTAATGAGTTCTAACTTATTATTATTTTTGTTAATTGTTTTTTAAATTTTATTTTTAAATTTTAATTGAGGCTTTTTAATTTAAGGTTTTTTTATATATTTTTTAAATTTTTTGGGTTTTTTTCAACTTTTTTTTCAAAGTTTTTTTTTTGTTATAATTTATTTTTTACCTTTTTTTTTAAAATTTTTTTCTATTTTCTATTTCTTTCTATATATAATTTTATGTTTTTTTTTCCTCTTTAATTTTTTAGGTTTTTTTTCAATGTTTTTTTTTAATATAAATTTGTTTTTAAAATATATATATATTTTTTTAATTTTAATTCTTTTTGTTCTCTTATTAGTCTAAGGGACTATAGCAATGAGTTTGTTTTGATGTGACATTTATTTGCTTTTTACCATAAATTTGTGTATGCAATGTAATGTTTAATATAGGAAAACAAATATATATTTTTGGATATAATAAAAATATGTGTGTTTCTCATTTTTAATTGGTTGATAGATTTGAAGTGTTATTGCTCCCTTCACGTCTTTCAATGTGTAGAATTAATTATATAATCAATGAATTTCACCAATCACAACATCTTTCACCAATCACCACCTCTAAATATAAAAAGTTGTACCATGTATTTATTATTATGCATTATTATATTTATATTATATTTATTATCTAAAATATTATTTAGATTATATTTATTATGTAATATAATAAATATTATATAAAAATATATATTATTAAATTTGAAATGTTTATTTTCAAAAAGAAAAATTGAATATTTTTAAAATGCAATTTACATTTGGTGAGCTTAACTTAATTGGAAGGAAATTTAGGTTAATCCCAAAACTATACAACATCCACATTAAAGTAAAAAATGTGGTCACAGATCTGTTGACGGGCGAAATCGACCGCTCGTCAACTGGAGGAGTGAATCCGGTCCGAGGTTGTCTACTTAACCCAAGCCGTTTGGATTAATCCACTCCGATGGGTTTAGCGGCTCCATTGGCTGATCTAAGTCCTAAAGAAAGCGAAAAAACAAAACTAAAGACGATAAAATAACTTGATAAATAACACTCGCTGAAAACTATATACAGATCTAATATATATTTATAGTTTAATTGACTAATGTTTATAATATAACTCTACTTGTTATATGTAAAATATATACAAATGATTCTGTTTCTAATATATGTATAATATGTATACAATACGAATTTTAATCTAAATCCGTGAAAATCGAATATAAATTGACTTTTATTTATGTTAAGCAACACTGAAATTATTATTTAATCTATTTATATTCTAGAATTGAAATACCATATTGTCTAATTGAAAACAGAGATAACAAATAGTAGAATATGTTTAGACTGCAGGAAATTTCTGTATTCATTAAACTAATGAAATAAAACTAACGAACTGACCTGTTATCGCATCCCATATTTGTCCTGTGTATAACATCCAATCTCCTTGTCTGATGAGGCAAACCTGCAGTAGATCCTACAAATTATTTTCGTAAACGTGAAGTAGTAATGATTGAATCTGAATGATAGAACATATAAGAGATATAGTAACAACAATCTTATAATTTCACAAGTAGCCACATTAAGATAAATCCTACTGTGAAAACTTGTGTATAAATGTTCAACAAATGATGAAGATAAATCTCTTAATCTCAAGTTTGAACATAACGATTACTGTATATTAAATCTGGAACATAAGACATGGATAGCATATAAATTTTTATCATACCAATCTATAGTAAAACACAACAACGAAAGCAATCATAACTTAATTACAAATTGAAACAATCATAACTTGAATAAAACCACAATATGGAAAAGCTAAAGCTGTAACCAGTATTGTATTTCATTCAAGCCTGTAAATAAAAAACCATAGTCTTGCCCCAGGCAGAGATGCACTCATGTTTACAACATAACATGCTTATATAGGTTCAATAACAAAATCTTTCCTGTAGATAACATCAAATTTGTTCCAAAAATGTGGGGGATGCAACCTCCCAGATTTTACTTGATATCAAAAAAACTAACAGCCTAATCTATTTACTAAAAACATAAAGATGGTATGGCTGGGAGATCCCAACAGTGCTTCATATCTCTTTGAAAATCATGAGTTCCTCAAATTAAGGGATTAAAACAAATCAAGTAATTTTAGAGTTTACTATTGTTGTCGCTGCTTCCACGTTCTTAAAAATAACAGACCCGTAGTTTTTATGCGTTTGTCCTTTGCTTGAGCTATGGATTGGAGCCTACTATTCTCGTTTGTTAATGAATCCACTTGGTCTTTTAGAGATTGAAGCCTGGAGTGTAGAAAAGGCACATATGCATAATACCTGTCGATCCAGGATCGACATTCATTACACTAAGGTTGTAGAGACTGTGCATTGGCACTGATATCATTAATGATTGGAGCATCGTCCAAGTGGAAGGTAGGTTTGTCACGGAATTTGATGCCAGCAAAATCAGGATCGTCCTTTAGACACGGTGGTAGGTTGGTAACATAATTGTAGGGTCTGTCAGGGAAAAGTCCATATGAATATGGATACTCTTCGGCCAAGAACCTTTCAATCTCCGAATCTGAATCCTCACTTACCTCAATTGTATTTTTTGTGTCTGCATAGGGTTTGGGTTTGTTTCAAGCACATCGTAAAACCCAACGAGCGACCTTTTTATTCTTATAATTGACATCAACGCTGCCCCTAAGCTTCTTCCCTGTGGGTTTTTTAACAGCCTTAGTACAACTCTTAGGATATGAATCCAGTTGAGTGTTGGGTTGAGTAGAATCAGGGTAGGTCGAGGGTTCCAAATTAGAGACAGGATCACAGGGCATGAGCGAAGGAAGAGAGATGGTAGGTTTCACAAGGGTTTCTGTGATAATAGGCTTGTCAACCTGTCGCAACTCACTATTACCAAAACCATTTCGTAACACAAAAGCATCCCAACAATCGTTGTTTAATTGCAACTGATGTACAATGATAATTTTGATTAAACCACGATGGAATAAGCTAGAATCAGACTTCTGTCTCCTAAACTGCTTTCCCATCTTGTACAAACTTCTATGGAGAAAGTAGGGCATGTTCAACGGGAAATCAATGAAGCTCATAAGCAATCATAGGTGATACAAGAAAACCAACCCAAATCTCCCTTCACACGTAATAAACTGTTTCACAATAGCTAACAGATCATGCCATCTAGGTTTTAGAGACGAAACAAGCATACCTCGGTTGCAACTGGTAATTTTCCTTGAGGTGAACAACAATGACCAGGGAACTTCTTCGACTTTTGCGTTCTTAAACCACTTTTGGCCGACAGCTGGTAAACTTGTAGCTTGGCTTAAAAATTCTCCAGTCACCTCTAGCTGCACGTCACCTATCTTTGCTCTGCAACCGTCGAATGTCAACGCGAAATCTTGAGCAACTCTCAGATTGAAACCCTTAAACTTTTCAATAAACAAATGTCAGCCGTTCCTTTCTAAGTCGTCTCTGGCGTTGTCATAAGATAACAAGGCTTGGACGCCATTGGGCTCAATCCTCGCCACTGGAGCCATGGCGAACAGAGGGGAAACAACACTGAAATCAGAGGTAGGGTTTGATAAGAAAACACAGAGTCATAGCACCGAGTTTCCACAAAACAATGCAATGACAATTCGAAATGGTAGGTAGAGGCATTAATCACCATGTGTGGGAAAGAGATCGTGAAGCCCGAGGCCATACAGAGCAATAATATCACGTTGTACCTCATATGATACCTTGGGATATGGGTAGTGTAAGGATGTAAGCACTTGAATACCATAGAACACACACTCATGACTTTATTACAAGGTAAATGTATCAAGTAAACATTGTGTTAAAAGAATTTTATGAATCAAACCCCATAATATTAATCGAATATTGATGAGTGGGAGGTTTTTTACTTATGTAGCCAAGGCATGTTTAAGACCAAGGGGTTATAAACAAGGAAAACAATCATGTTCATAACAAAATACGACAATTCGACAATAGACCATATGAACAGTTTTCTTTAATCAAAAATCAAAACATAGTGTCAATTCCAGCTGTGAGTTTTCATGCTTACAGTCATGAAAACAAAATCGAAAAGAAAATGTGTAAGAAGCGACAAGTGACAAGTGTCGTTTAGTGAGAATGGTCATGACGAGTAACGAGAATTTAAAGACCCTGTGTAGGCAACTTGTAAAAATAGAAATTATATTATTGCTGCCAACAAGATCCCGGCCAATGACAAATCTATAAATTAAGTGTCATGGAGCAACAAATCTTCCTCCATTCCTTGTGAGTCTAGGTCGAATTCTTTGAATTCCAATCTTTCTGACGGTATAGTTATCAGTGTTTATTTTTTTCATTTAAAATATTTACAAATTAATCATCATCATCAATAATTATAGGGTATCATCTCCATTTCCAAATCTACTTGGCAGGGACTAAGCTAAGCTACTATGAAGTCCTTGTTTTTTTTAGTTTTTAATTGATAAAAAAAAATGAATTATATATTTTTGGTAAATATTTGAAAATAGTGTTATTTAACCACAATTATTTTCTATGTATTGAAGTAAAGGTAAAACAATGTGTTAAAAATGATATTTTCCACTATATTTAAAAAGTATGGAACCATAATTTAATTAAGGACACATAATTACATGAAAAATCTTAATTTAAAAAAAAATGGTGTACAACATTTTTAACGTTGGATTGAACATGGAAACATGATTAAAAACATTAGTGAATAAAAAAAATAAAAATAGAAAAGTTTGAAAATAGATGAAAAAACACAGTTCAGAAAAAAATGATTGCCCCAAATTTTATATGATAAAATTTTTTTACTTTAAAAATAGTTAAGTTTTTATAAAAATCATATAAAATCTTAAGAAAATTAACTTTTTTTTTTTCAAATATCTCCATCCATTTTAAAGTTTGCATATTAAGAACTAGTAAAATTGGCTAAAGTTTCTACATTTTAAAATAAAATTTCATCCTTAAAATTATCCTTATAAATACTTTCTTGTGTTGTAGTAGAACAAACAAAAATACTTGTATTTTGTGAACTACCAAAAAAACAATAGATACATTTAAATGTGTTTAGTCCTATCTAAAAGTTTTATCCATCTAACCTAAATAAAAAAAGTCAAAAGGTATGCTTCTATAAAACAACTTCACATGTCAGTATAGTTGTGTACTTATATTGAACTCTTGTGAGTGAAAGTGAGATAATAAGATGTTTTTTACTATAATATAAGAAAATGATGAAATTAAAATATATACTATGATGTAGATATCATTTCCTTTGGATTGTTGTTTTAATTTGATTATATATAATTTATAATAGTGAATTTATGAATATTAGTAAATTTCAAATCATAATGAAGAATATAAAACAATTTCACATGTTAGTATAGTTGTGGATTTATATGGAACTTTTTGAAGTGAAAGTGAGATAATAAGATGCTTTTTATTATATAAGAAAACGATGAAATTAAAACATATACTTTGATGCAGATATAATGTCCTTTGAATTGTTGTTTTAATTTTATTATGTATAATTTATAATAGCCAATTTCAAATCATAATGAAGAATATATTTATGTGGAAAGATATTTTACATTCATGAAGGAGACATGTAAGTCCTTACGTGCTTAACATGAAGTTGATAGATGACATTTAAAAAAATTATTAATAACAAAAAAATATTTCAATGTGAGTCATAAATAAAATATTTCAATGTCTACCTTAAGTAAAATATTTTTACACCAAGTTCATACATACATATAAAGTAATCCATAGGTGTTTTTTACATCTTAATATGAGGAGAATGTGTAATTCCTTTAGTGCTTAACATGTGGCATTTAAAAAATATTAATAAAAAAAGTATTTCAATATTGGTTATAAATAAATATTTCAATAGCAACTTTTTTTCCTTCTTTATATATATATATATATATATATATATATATATATATAT
>ML783259.1:130886-145100 GCA_009831015.1 Picea engelmannii | reverse complement strand
CAAGCAGTCCCAGAGTTCACAAATATCTTCCATACCTTGCACACCAATCCAGGTATTAAATATTTAGAGCAACATCTGGTGCTCAAGTATCGTAGTACTCTGCATAGATACATCCATACTAAAATGGAATTTTTGTACATATCTTCCTTGGGCGCGGCCTACCGATATGCCGTCAAAATCGAGCAGACACTCAAACAAAAGATGTGATAATTTGGGCTTGGGAACCCCTCACAGCAAAATCCAGGAAAGGGCGGCCCCAACCCACAAAATAAAGGACAAAGAAAATATAGACACTATTAGGAATACCAGTAAAATCCGCAAGTAAATAAGGACACCAGAAAGACAAATAAAGATATGGGAAGTGGTGCGACTTGCATAAGATTGCTTGGTATAACACTTCTGACTGTCGCTCAAAGCAGTCATAGGTGGCTGAAGAGAAATCCTCTGAATCAGATGCGGGTTCTAACTCTGAGTAAGAACAAGAAAGGGGAAGACGGATCATTGACATGGAACCCAATGCCACGGTTTCTACCACTAAGCTCTATCCTAGTGAACCAGACGAGCTAGAAGAAGGAGAACACATATTCCATTCATAGATGTGGGTAAAAGGAACCCCACTACACTGCATCATTTTTAGCGGTAGCCAAAAGAACCTCATCTCAGCCGAGGTTTTCAAGCAACTGGCCCTTTCGACAATGCCGCACCCAAAATCCTACAACATTGGATGGATCTGCCAAGGAAGCAATCTCTGTGTCAGCCAACAGTGTCGACTGTCGCATGACATCAAGCCCTTCAAAGACGAGGTAGTATGTGATGTTTCTCCTCTCAAAGTTTGTAATGTTATTTTGGGCCAACCTTATTTATGGAAACGTCATGATGTATATGAGTCTAGGCCTCGTAGTGTTATTATTACTTTGAATAGGAAATTGTACAGGATACCCGAGGCAGTCCCTCCTAGTGCTATTTCCTTCATCTCTACCAAGAAATGCAGGAAGGTCATCTCTCAGACTGGGAAATTAGTATTCTTCGTGATTCACTCTCAGAGTGAGCGAAAGATGTAGACACATCCAGGGCCTCTGCGATTGATCTCTCCACACAACACAAGCAAGTGGATATGGTCGTGGAAAAATAATTAGATATCTTCTCCTCTCCTACAGGGGTTGTAACGTCTCCGACCATAAACCCCCACTGTCGAGCAATGCTACTACATAGAACGTANATATATATATATATATATATATATATATATATATATACTTTTAAAGAATATGCATTAAATCAAATTAACACATTTAACATGGAGTTACTATTGTCATATAGACTTAATAGAATTAACAACAATTCAAACTTGCAGCAGAATACATGATAACATTTCAAGACACAGACATGCATCACATATAAATGAAGTAAAAAATTAATACTTATCTTTTAAACTGGTGTAACACCACCAACTGTGTATAGACCTTCCACGAACCTCCATGCCTTAGAATGCGTTGCTCATCACTCTTAGTAGTAGGTCACCCCCAAGTTGGGACTAAGCTTCACTGGGAAAGGGAATCCTAGGCTGGGTAAGGTCAAACAGAAGACACACAGTTTATGAGGATGGATTCTCTCCCAGGAGCCACTTATGCCCACTGCTCACAGAATCTCATTCCCCACATCCCCGTCCCACCCCAAGAGTATACACCTTCACTATCACTAGGGCAGTCCTTCGGTTGCTAAACCTCCCTTGCCTTGGGATTCAACAATAGGCTAGACTGGAATTCTTCGAGCTCTGTGGAAGGTACAGGACCCCTTCCAGGAGTTCTCAGTTCCTCCGCACACTCTCTCACCTAGAGCGAGTCTCTCATAGGCCTAACAACCTGCTTCTTCAACCACAACCACCTATCTCACCTGGAGAGAGTGTTGCACCCAGGCCTGACAACTCGCTTCTTCAACTCCATTCTATCACAAGGAGGACAATAGGAAGGCTCAACAAGGAACATATGACGGTATCCAATCACACTTAGCCAAGGGAATGCGTGGCCACAACAACCCACAGTTAAAAAACACCCTACATAAACAATTACGGTATGCTCAGGTTTCTCAAAAGATAACAACCCAAGTGTTTAAGCACGAACTTGGATTTTTAGTGTGGATAAACCTAGGTTCACAGGACACATAGGTTAGTCTTTCCCTCCCGACTGGTTTCTTATATGTGTGTGGTTATGCAGAGGTCCAATGTAGAGGTAAAACGGGTACATACTGAGGGTGTGTCGGCTTCTCAGGAAAACATCAGAGGATGGCCTCATGGTTTTGGGTTTCAGAGATGCGTGAGGTATGCAAAGGTTGAATGCAGAGGCCACGTGATTCACGGGAATACACCAGTTGGCTTCCCAGTTCTAGTTTTCAGGAATGCATGAGCGTATGCAGAGATCAAACGCAGACGCCACATGGTTTAGACAATGGATGCAAGAATGGAGGACGAACCCCCATTACAACTAAATTCTTGGGTTAAATTTCATGTGCTTGGGCTGACAAATGTCGCCCATGAAGCTGCATGCACTCCATCAAGTATGCATTCCCATTTGCACATGTTGGAGCTACATGCGTTGCCTCTCCCAAGACTTATGATAAAAACATACCTTTCACATCACTTTGGAATAATAATAAATTATTATTCAAGGACTTAAGCCCTCAAGCTTAGCCCCTCTTCCAACCTTTCAGCCCCCTCTCCCTTACCCATTCTATGCAATCTTAGTCCCCCATCACTCTTTCTTCGTGGTCGGTCGGCACACAACGATGTTTATATATTATATTAATGATCTTCATAATTACATATGCAAAAATAGGCTCCTGACCTTTAACACTTAGGCTCTCTGGCCTAATAAACACATAAGCCCACCAACTTATCAATACTCGACTCACTAGTCTACAAAACATGATTTACAATTCATAAACATGATTACAATTCATAATATAATTGGGGCACGTCCTTGGGGTATTACAATCCCCTCCCCTTATTTTTGTACTGTCCTTGGTGCAACGTTTACACAACATCAACAAGATTTTCAAAATCTTCAAAAAGATGCGGGTATTCTGACCGCATAGCATCCTCATGCTCCGATGTTGCATCCTTAGGTCCATATCAGGTCCACTGTACCTTTACAATCCCCATGGCTCGATTCCGGAGCTGTTTGTTTTTCTTGTCCAATATGCGCACATGATGAACTTCCAGGACACCTTCTTGCTCCACCTGAATCACATTCCAATTGATTACATGATTAGCATCAAGTATATATTTCTTATGAAATGAAACATTTAACACATTATGTACAATCATGGATGTAGGTAATGAAATCATATATGAAATTGACCTAATCCTTTGTAGGATTTCAAATGGCCCACAAAATCTGGCTGCCAACTTGGAGCAGCTTCTCAGCTTCAGGGAACTTCTATTAGATTTTACTTTCAGGAAAACATGGTCACCCACTTTAAACTCTCTGTGGGTTCTGTTCTTATCAGCATAAATTTTCTGCTTGTCTTGGGAAACTTTTAAATTCTACTTAATTTTTAGTATTTGTTCTTCCATTTTCTTGAGCAACTCTATCCCAACTACTACCTTATCAGCTGTATTATCCCAGCTTACTGGAGTATTGTACTTTCTGCCATAAAGTGCTTCAAATGGGATCATCTTCAACGATGCTTGATACCCATTGTTGTAGGAAAATTCTACCAAATGTAGGTAATCTTCCCATTTCGATGGTTTGTCCATCACATACATCCTTAGCATGTCTTCTATTACTCTGTTCACCCTCTCAGTATGCCCATCAGATTCAGAATGATAGGCCATGCCGAAGTTTAGATTCATTCTGAATCCTTTGAACAACTCCTTCCAAAACTTGGAGGTAAATTTCGGGTCCTTGTCAAACACAATTGTGTTGGGAATACCGTGCAATTGGGCTATTTCCCTCATAAAAATATCAACAACGTTAGCTGCCTTGTGAGTATTCTTTAGTAGAATAAAATGTGCATCTTTCGTAAGCTTGTCCACCACCACCATGATTGAATCATGTTTCTTGCCTGTTCTGGGCAATCCTGTGATGAAATCCATTGTCACCACTTCCCACTTCCACTCAGGAATGGGTAAAGGTTGCAACAACCTTGCTGGGTGCCTGTGCTACACTTTCACCTTCTGGAACTCCATACATATGGCGATGCATTGAACAATATCTTTCTTCATACCTGGACAAAAGTAATGGCTCTTGACTGTTGCCACATTTTTCTGATATCGAGGGTGCCCTACATAAGGCACATTATGCATTTCATTCAAAATCATAAGTTTCAAGTCTTGGATATTAGGTACATAAATTATGTTCTTGTACATAAGTGTTCCATTAGTTTCCAATTTGTAATTTTCCACTTTCTGTGGAATCTCACCTTGCTCTAGTTTTGCTACCAAATCCCTGTACTACAAATATGCATTTGTAGTTTCCAAAATTATGCTTTTAATATCAGTTCAGTACATGTAATGGTTGTAGCATGTAATTCGTGTACTCTCCTATTGAGTGCATCAACCACTTTATTCTCCTTCCCTTTGATATGCTTGATATCAAAATCATACTCACAGAGAAACTCCAACAACCTACTCTTCCTAGCATTCAAAGTTGGCTGATCAAACAAATACTTCAACCCGTTATGGTCTATCCTTAGTTAGAACCTCCTTCCCATGAGGTAATGCCTCCATTTATTTAGAGCATGTACTATGGCTTCCAACTCCAAATCATGAGTTTCATAGTTCCTTTCATGCTCTTTCAACTTTCTGGATTCATATCAGATTACAAATCCATCTGATTGAGGACTCCTCCTAGCCCTTCTTTGCATGCATCTGTGCACACCAAGAAATCTTCATTTGGATCTATGATCCTTAGGATTGGAGCACTAGTTAACAACTGCTTCAATTGCTGAAAGCTTTTCTCACAATCTTTTGTCCACTGAAACTTCTTATCCTTCCTTTGCAAGGAAGTGATGGGGTGATCTATCCTCGAGAACCTTGCGATAAACCTTCTGCAATAACCATCTAGACCCATAAAGGATCTGAATTCTGTCACATTCTATGGTGCTGACCATTCTCTAATGGCATCGATCTTCTCAGGATCTATAGCTATCCCATCCTTCGAAATAATATGCCCCAAGTAATGGATCTGCTCCTGATAAAATGAGCACTTGCTCAACTTGGCATACAATTGGTGCTCTCTTATCACCTACAACACCATCCTCATATGTTTTTCATGCTCTTCCTCTAACTTGGAATACACCATAATGTCATCCAGGAATACTATGACAAATGTGTCTAGATAGTCCCTGAATACACCATTCATTAGGCACATAAAAACAACAGGTGCGTTTGACAGCCCAAATGACACCACTGTGAACTCGTAGTGACCATACCTTGTTCTAAAGGTGGTCTCCCTGATGTCTTCATCCTTTATCCTTAAATGGTGATATCTCAACCTGAGGTCTATCTTCGAAAATATCTTCGCATCCTTCAATTGATCAAAGAGGTCATCAATCCTTGGCAGAGGATATTTTTTCTTTACAGTTACTTTGTTCAATTATCTGAAATCGATGCACAATATCAATGTCCCATCCTTCTTATTCACGAACAGGACCGGGGAACCCCATGGTGACACACTTGGGTGTATGTACCCCTTCTTTAGAAGCTCTTCAATATGCAACTGCAGTTCTTTTATCTCTAGCGTACTCATTTGGTAAGAGCTTTCTACACTGGAGCTGCTCCAGGCATTAAGTTTACAGAGAAGTCAATATCTCTTTTCAGAGGTAGTCCAGGTTCCTCCTGAAATACATCTTCAAAATCCTTTAGTATCGCATGATCTCCAATCTTTGAGACCTCATCCTTAGATGCTTCCTCCACATGGGATGCAAATAATTGATAGCCTTTCCTGTAGTACTTCTTCAACTGCATTGTTGAGATTTATCTGATAGCAAAAACTCTGGGAATTCCTTGGACTATTTTCCGATTTCCTTCCTCATCCAGGCAAGTGAATACCTTGTTACGACAGTCCAATATGGAATGGTGCTGGTCCAACCAATCCATCCCAATTAGACAGTCATAAGAAACTAAAGGCAGAATGTTCAATTCAACCTTTGTGCTCAGTTTATTCATGTCCATAGGACATGACTTAACCAACTCAGTGACATTTCTCTTGGTTCTTGTAGACAGCTGCACTAACCAAGACTTTTCATGCTTTCTTCTCGACAATTGCAAACATTCCACCACTCTAGGATCTATATAACTATGGCTAGCCACTGAATCAATTAAAATAGTAAAGGCATGGTTGTTGATCATACCTTCCACTTCAATAATGTGTGACTGATATTTAGCTTACTTGTTGTCTAGGGATGCATAGATCCTTGGCACTCTACTTCCCATGTCTTCCACTGTTTCATCCTGCTGTACATTGTGGGAAACTCTCACTTTATTATTTCTGTGGGGGAAATCTATGTACCTATAGTTCCCTTTACAACCCCAACATTCCATAGGTGGTGGTCTTGGCATTTTCCCACCCACTTTAGCCTTCCTGGGCTCTCTAAAATATGGATGTCCCTGAGGAATGTTTCTAAAAAAGGGTGGCTTAGTTCCCTTCTTCCTCTGATCCTTCTTGAATTTCTTCTTGTCTTACCAAGCCTTCCGAAAAGTAGGCTTCTCTCCTTACTGCTCATATAAGCATTTCTCTCTTCTTATCGTTTCTTCCATAGTCTTAGGATCATCATACTGAATATTTTCTCCGATGGAAGGTGGAAGTCCACTCAGATACCTCTGAATCTTGACGGTCTCATCTTTGATGAACATAACATACTTCAGTAACTCCAAAAACTTTCGTTCGTATTCATCAATGGTCATGCTGCCCAACTTGAGTTCAAAGAACTCTTTCATCTTTTTGTCGTAGTATCTTTTAGTCAAGTATTTTTTCTCGAAATACCTCTTGAATTATTTCCAAGTGATACCTTTATCTCTAATGTGCTGAACCTGCACAAGTTGATCCCACCACATGGATGCTTTTCCTTTCAATTGATACATTGCAATTCTACCTTCTGCATGAGATAAATAATTCTAGAGTTGGAAATATTTCCTCATGCCAAAGAACCATGTTTTGACATCTTCCTCCTTCTTGTGTTCTCCATCAAATGTAGGAGGCTTGATCTTGTTCATTTCTCCCTTCAGTTCATCCACTGCATATATCCCGTGATTTCTGGTAGGATATGGGCTTGAACTGCTATGTGCCCTCCTCTTGGAGCGACCTTGGGAGTGATGATGGTGTTTGCCAACGCTCCTTGATCTTATTCCCTCATAAGTCTAGTGACTCCCTATTTTTCTCGAGTCTCTCTCCTTGTTCAACTTCTTTTCTATTCTCTTCAGACTCTTCATCAACTTTAAGTTTAATTCTCCCTATTGTTCCTTATATTTAATGAGCTTTCTGCTATATGCTCGGTGAGTTTGGGCATCTTTTTGCAATCTTTCAATGATTTTCATCATATGCCCTTCCTTATCTATCTCTTCTCCATGCCCATTGGAGTTTGAACCTTCAACTCCCAAATGAACATCCATCCCTTTAGCTTCATTCTATGAACTGGAATAATTTTGTGTCTCCTCCATTTCTTTGCACTTAGTGTCAACTCCATTCGATTCTGGCACTTGTTAAAATTCTTCAAACATAATGTGCAGACAACAAGAATTTGTCAGGACATTATTCCTTAACAAATCCCACAACATTCATAAATCAAATCTGTTTTAAGAAACATTCAGATTTCATGAATTTTTTGAGCTTTGCTCGACTCTGTAACAATTTCATGCCTTAGCCCTTTTCTTTTAGTTCCCAACCCATGCGACCATGGGTCATGACCAAGTGCTAGATAAAAAGGTGCTACTCAGGTCTTCAGCCCTCAGAAATTTCAATGCGCAATACGACAATCTCTCTAACTTTAGATTACCGAACTCACGATGTAAGGTGGATCAATAGTCCACGTCTACCCAACATCCAATGACTGACACTCACTATGGAACCTCAGGTGCCTAATTTTCAAGGCTTCGAGACTTTGGGGCTTCAGAACTTCAGTTTTTGGAATATTTCCTGCTTGCTTCCCTTTCAATCTCCCAAATTACAAACTTACGACTTCTCTATCCTCCAGGCTCACATAGTACAACTATTTCCAACTAAGGCGATGGAAAGTGGTACACCTAGAAAGTTCCATGTCACCCCAAGCGACGTCATCCAACCCCACCACGTCTACCCTTTCACTTCAACACTTTGGGCTTCAAAAGTTTATGCGTCAGCACATTCCCCTTCTCCTAATTTCCGTAGTTCCAAACTCTCCCTGGTTAATCGATGGTCCTTATCTCTCCCGCAACCAATGGTCGAGATCCTCTTCGTGATTTCTTTCTTTAGAGGTTTTCACTTATCTTCACTTTAAATCTTTCGATATGCGAACTTCGAAGGATTCTCGCGAATAACCCATGCGCGACTTCTCCAAGATCTAATAGTCAAGCTTCTCCCCTCAGATCTACAGTGTAGATCTCTTCCAGGACTTTAGAGCTTTGAACTTTGAAAGTTTGTGACTTAGCGCACCTTGCTTCCCTGATTTCTGAACTCTTATAGGCTTCCAGGATAACCCTCCTGCACCTTCTCCAAATCTGACAGTCGTAAAAGGGTTTCCCTTCCTTCTGAACAGATCCTACGACTCCCACACCCCAACTGTTGAGCTCTTTCTCTCCGTGGTCAAATACCACGCCGACTGTGGTTTTATTCTATCGCTACTCCTCTTGAGCTTCGTAACATGGCCAAGTAACCCCTTGGCACTCAGAAACATTCTAAGGTTCGGAATCGGTTCCATCCAAACACCATTTCCACTCAAAACCTTGGGTCCAAAGACCACTTATTCGGCCCATCCTGGCTCAACGTTGAAACTATGGCTTTGATACCATATTGTAAAGTCCTCGACGATCAACCCCCACTACTGGGCAATGCTACTACGCGTAACAAATAAAATAAAATAAAATAAAATATACATACATACATACATATACATACATATACATATACATATACATATACATATACATATACATATACATATACATATACATATACATATACATACACATATACACATATACACACACACACATATATATATATATATATATATATATATATATATATATATATATGCATTAAATCAAATTAACACATTTAACATGGAGTTACTGTTGTCATACAAAGTTAATGGAATTAACAACAATTCAAACTTGCAACAAAATACATGATAATATTTCAAGACACAGACATGCATCAAATATAAATTAAGTACAAAATTAATACTTATCTTTTAAACTGGCATAACACCACCAACTTCATGCATACCTTCCACGAACCTCCCAACCTTATACTGCGCTGCTCATCACTCTCAGCAGTAGGTCACCCCCGAGCTGGGACTAAGCTCCACCAGCAAGGGAATCCTAGGCTAGGCAAGGTCAACAGGAAGAAACAAATTTTATGAGGATGGATTCTCTCTCAGGAGCCACTTATGCCCACATATCACAGACTCTCATTCCCCACATGCCTGCCCCACCCCAAGAGTATACACCTTAACTGTCACCAGGACAGTCCTTCGGCTACTAAACCTCCCTTGCCTTGGGCTTCATTAACAGGCTGGACTGGAATTCTTCGAGATCTGTGCCAGCTACAATACCCCTTCCAAGACTTCTCACTTCCTTCGCACATTCTCTCACCTAGAGAGAGTCGCTCATAGGCATGGAAACCCTCTTCTTCAACTGAAATCACCTCTCTCACCTGGAGAGAGTGTTGCACACAGGCTTGATAACCTGCTTCTTCAACTCTATTCCAACACAAGGAAGACAATAGTAAGGCTCAACAAGGAACATATGACTGTAACCAATCACAGTCAGCCAAGGCACTGCATGGCCACAACATCCCATAGTTAAAACACACACAACATAAACAATTACGGTATGCTCAGGTTTCTCAAAAGACAACAACCCAAGTAGTTAATCACGAACTTGGATTTGCAGTGTGGATAAAACTGGGTTCACAGGACACACATGTCAGCCTTTCACTCCCGACTAGTTTCTCAGATGTGCGTGGTTATGCAGAGGTACAACGCAGAGGTAAAATGAGTACAGACTGAGGGTTCGTCCTCTTCTCAGGAAAACATCACAGGATGGCCTCATAGTTTCGGGTTTCAGAGCTATGTGAGGTATGCAAAGGTCAAATATAGAGGCCACGAGATTCATGGGAATACACCAGTCGGCTTCCCGGTTCTGGTTTTCAAGAATGCATGAGCGTATGCAGAGATCTGGTGCAGATGCTACACAGTTCAAAAAATGGACACAAGAATGGAGGACGAACCCCCGTCACGGCTCAATTATTGGGTTAAATTGCATGTTCCTGGGCTGACTCATGTCACCCATGAAGCTACATGCACTCCATCAAGTATGTGTTCCCTTTTGCACACATTGGAGCTACATGTGTTGCCTCTCCCAGGACTTAGGATAAAAACATACCTTTCACACCTCTTTGGAATAATAATAAATTATTATTTAAGGACTTAAGTCCTCAATCTTAGCCCCTCTTCCAACCTTTCATCCCCCTCTCCCTTACCCATTCTGTGGAAGCATATTCCCCCATCACTCTTTCTTCTTGATCGACCAACACACATCGATGATTATATATTATATTAATGATCTTCATAATTACATATACAAAAACAGGCTCCTGCCCTTTAACACTTAGGCTCTCTAGCCTAATAAACACATAAGCCAACCAACTTATCAATACTCGGCTCACCAATCTACAAAACATGATTTATAATTCATAAACATTATTAGATTTTAGAATATAACTGGGGCATGTCCTTGGGGTATTACAGGGGTACCTCTACAATGCCAGGTCAAGCACCCCATCGATCTGACTCCAGGCGCACCGCTACCCAATGGGCCAGTCTATTGCCTCTCTCTGTTAGAAAATGAGGAGATCAAGAGGCAGATACAAGAAATGCTCCACAACGGGAACATCTGTATCATCTCATCGCCTTGTGGGAGCCCAATCATGTTGGTGCAGAAGAAAGACGGGACCTGGAAACTTTGCATTGATTAACGTGCTCTGAATAAAATTACAGTCCAAAATTGGTACCCAGTTCCCCGAATCGACGACCTCCTTGATCATCCCATGGGGGCCAAATACTTCAGTAAGATTCATCTGAAGTCTGGCTACCATGAGGTCCCAATAGAATAGATGGATGTATGGAAGACCGCCTTTAAGTCAAAATAAGGTCTTTTTGAATTGTTGGTCATGCCCTTTGATTTGAAAAATGCTCCAACAACTTTTATGAGGATGATGGACGATATCCTACGACCTTTCACCGATACTTTTGTAGTGGTGTATCTAGATGACATCCTCATCTACAGAAAGACTTGGGAAGAACACTTGCATCATATTCAACAGGTTCTACACACCCTACAACAACACAAACTATATGAAAACTTGGAAAAATGCTCCTTCGGCATGTACATGGTCCATTACTTAGGCTACATCATTTATCCGCATGGTGTGCATGTGGATCCAGCCAAGATCCAAGTCATACATGATTTTCCAACCCTAACCACACTCACTGAACTTCATAGCTTCTTGGGGCTCGCCAATTTCTATCGCAGGTTCATACTGGGATTCTCTCATATCGCATGGGCCATCATCCAAGTAACTGAGGGTGGTGGTAAGGAAAACTTTGTGTGGGGCCTATCCCAACAACAAGCCTTCGATGACTTGAAGATCCATTTATGATGATCCCCGGTACTTTCATTACCAGACCTGCAAAATCCCTTTGAGATCGAGATAGATGCTTCAGACTATGTTGTGGGCATCGGTCTCACTCAACACGACCACCCCGTGGCTTATCATAGTGAGACACTATTAGATGTTAGCCGTAAGTACCCTACTTATGAAAAATAAATGTACTCCATTATGCAAGCCTACCGCCAGTGGAGACATTACATTCTTTGGAAGGAGACATTCATCCACACTGATCACAAGCCACTACAGTTCATGCAGACACAAGGAAAATTGCAGAATGACCGCCATCAGAAGTGGTCAACATACTTACAACAGTTCCACCTCAACATCAAGTATAAAACATGAAGTACTAACCGATTTGTTATCAGAAAGTTGGCTTAGGTTGATGGACAATTGGTATAGATTGTTGATTTTCATTGATGTCAACCATTG
Organism: Picea engelmannii; assembly: GCA_009831015.1. Classification (NCBI taxonomy): domain Eukaryota; kingdom Viridiplantae; phylum Streptophyta; class Pinopsida; order Pinales; family Pinaceae; genus Picea; species Picea engelmannii. Next base: position 132,801 of record ML783259.1, on the reverse strand, counting down.
GAGAGTGATATTGTATATTGATGTCAACCCTTGGAGAAAGTCCGATAGCGAATTCTGGTAGCACAAAGGTTTGGGTAATGGACTCAAGTTTGTTTGATGTATAACAATATGCGTTTTAATATATTTTAAGGTAATTATATTCTATATGGGTAGTACATGTCATTCCATTTTTGGTGGTATGTGGAACATCACATAACTCCTCATAGTTAGACAGTTATGGCCATGTGAATTTGGAGAACCCAGGTTTGGGTATGGACCCAAGTTTGTTTTATGTATAATGGTATGAGTTTTGATATATCTATAGGTAAGACTATTATATATGGATATTACATGTCATGCCATTTCTGGTGGTATGTACAAATAAGAGGAAAGGATCTCTCAGTTTAATCACACTTGAGAATATTGAATATCTACATGAGAATGAGGTAACCAAAGGATATCTAAGCTGAATTTCAGAGAGAAGGTGAAGTAAAGAAGGCCAAAATTCAAGGGAGGATAAATTCTTTTGATGATGCTTTCTAAGGTATGTTATTTATAGGTCATCTCACCATTTTCTCAATAAATTTTTTTCTAGAATGATTCATACTATGAAAATGCTAGGACATTGAGAAAACATATCCAAGTAGATGTGGTATGAATTTTAGCTTGTGGGTCATTGTATTTTTGGAGTTACACTTCGTGGAAAATAGGGTTTGTGGCTAGTCTTGAAACTAGTTTAAAAAAGGTGTTTCAGGTAAAAATGTCATAACTTCTTCATAACAGATAGAAATTCAGTAAGACCAAATGTGTTGATTAGAGTACAGTCTGTAGTATTTTGTGTAAAAGTTTTAGATCCATACAACAAATATTCCATGTAGGGCACACTCTACAAGTTCACTCTCTAGAATAAGCCAGAATTCAACAAGGTATGTCATTTTTGCTATAACTCCTTTTCTGAGAGGTTCTAAGTAATGAAACCTGGAGGAATTTCATAAAAACACTTAAGAACATTATGTACTATTTTCAGATCTTTATTCATTACAGGTACATAGTTATTATTATTTCAAGTTAGGGTTGTTGACTAATCCAAAACTAATCATGTGAGACTAAAGAAACGTTTGATGAAAATGATAGTCTCTTGTTGTTAAAGTTAAGGAAGGTTTGCAGGTATGTGATTATATACACCAGGTCTGTTACATAGTTACAAATCAGATTTGGATTTTGAAATTGATGAGGGTTTTTGGTTGAGGTACATGTTAGGTACATGGTTGAGACAAGTAGTTGATGAGTTGGCACCTACATGAGGTGTATAGTTGATGATGTTGGTACATCTTGATGAGTCATAGTTGATGAGTAGTTGATAAATGATTGCTACATGTTACATGGTTAGAGGAAATTGTTAGTAGTATTGTTGACACATGGTTTATGGATGATGTAGCATACTTGTATTGGTATATTATTTGAAGCACATATTGATCTTGGTGATGATTATGAGTTGTTGTGTTATGCTTGGTTGATGCAAATATTTGAGAGTTGTCTTGGTGATTGATCTTGGTGAGTAGACCTGATTTGGTTGATAATATTTATGAGACAAGTTTTTGTGATAGGTTGTTTGGATAGGTTGTTGTGACATGCTACTTGTATAGGTTTGGTGCATGGTTGATGCACTTGTTCATGGTACAGGTTGAGGTATAGGTTGGTGCATGGTTGATGCACTTATTTATGGTATAGGTTGTTTGGTATAGGTTGGTGCATGGTTGATGCACTTGTTTATGGTACAGGTTGAGGTACAGTTTGATGCATGGTTGATGCATGGTTCGGGTTATTGGTATAGGTTGATTGGTACATGTTTACAACAGTATATATCACAGTGATAGTGTGATAGTGGTTCCATCATTATACTTATACATCAAGGTGGTTGGACGGGGCAAGGACA